>PVJI01002481.1:0-144259 GCA_004026765.1 Micronycteris hirsuta | reverse complement strand
AAGATTTTATTTATTTATTTTAGAGAGAGGAGAAGGGAGGGAGACAGAGAAGGAGAGAAACAGCAATGTATGGTTGCCTCTCACATGGCCCTCATGGGGACCTGGCCCGCAACCCAGGCATGTGCCCCGACGGGGAATCGAACCGGGACCCTCTGGTTCCCAGCCCGCGCTCAATCCACTGAGCTACACCAGCCAGGGCAATAATAAAATCTTAAAAAAAACAAAAAAACAAAAAAACCCTTTCCTTCCCAGCAGGAGAAACTGAGGCCACTCTCCACCCCTGCAGTCTCCCCAACATGGCAGTGTTTGCACCAGGCTCCCCAAGGGGCCAAATTCCAGAGAGTTCAGGGTGGAGACATCAGTGGTCTTTTTTAGGAGGAGCCCAGCTGACTCTTCCCCTCTGGATTCCTTTAATGATTAACTGGCCCGGCTGAGCCAGGGCCAGCAGGCACTGCAGACACCAGACTCTGCACCTTTACTCCTCGACTGCCGGTCACAGGCCTCAGAATAGGGGGTCCTCCTGGACTGCAGGCTGGACTGTCCCCCCTGGTCTCCTGGCTGTTGTCCCCCAACGCCAGAGTCCAGGGAGTCTTGGTTTCCCTGGGCTTGTCTGAAGGGCTGGACTGGGTGGAAGGACCCTAGTTGGGGTTGCTCTGGGTAGCTGGAACCCGCGCCCCACAAATTCAGCCAAGACTTCATTCAGCGTTGCCTCGGAGGCCAACTCCACGGCCACTGGACACTCCGAGGTGTCCACGTAACTCGCACAAACTGGGCGAATGTTGGGGCTCAGCTCAAGGGGGTTCGAGCAAATCCCAGGACCTCTCTGTGCCTCAGTTTCCTCGTGGAAAAATGGGGACAGTCGTCCCTCAGCCTCAGCTCAAAACAGGCAGAGTGGGGGAGAAATAGGGTGGGGTTCCGCTGGGCACATCATGCCCCCAGGTTACCAGGACCCCCACCCCCACTTCCTGGGAGGGAGGGAGGAAGGAGGTGGCTGGTGACTGAAGGAAAGAGAAAGCCTTTCCTTTCTGTACACAGTGACTCACCTACTGGGCTGGGGAACAAAGAGCTCCCCACCCCCTCCCACGGCCCACAGCACTGGGGTGGAGGAGGGTCGGTCATTCTACACTCACGGTGTCTCTGACGACCCCTCTGTGCAGCCTGAGGCTGGAGGGAGTTGTTCTAAAGGCCAGCCTGGGACGCTCTCCCTCCAGCCTCCCACAGTGCAACCTCCTCAGCCTGGCGTTCAAGGCCTGGCTCCAGCACCTCCCCCTCCGGTCCTTCCCCAGCTTTATCTCATTGACTCACTCAACAAACATATCTTTAATGAAGGCCCACAAGGTGTGGAGCTAATACCAGCCATCTGCCCCTGCTCCACTTTCTTCCTTCCCAAATTAGAAGGGGTCTCATTTACCCTTGACTCAGGTACCTGGCCCAAACACCTGGACACCTTACAAAACCCAGCCTCGAGGTCCTCGACTCCGGGAAGTGTCTTCCTGGCCTAGTCCTGACCCCAAGGGGACGAGCGATGGCAGTTTTTTGCCTCCCTTTCCCCAAGCCTAGAAGCTGCGCTGGGAAGGCAGGGGCTGAGGCCTCAGCTCTAAGGTGGGGACTGCACAGACGGGCTGGTTAAATCAACTGAACGGCCCAGCTCCCTTCTTCCGTTCTCGACTTGTAGATTTCTACGCCCCTTTGCCCCAGCCTCAAACCCTCAGCGTCCCCTGCGCCCTCTCACCCGCAAGGGACACTGGCACAGGAGACGGCCCGGAGGGCGGCAGGGGGAGGAAGGAGATCAGCCCTGCTGTCAGGGGGGCACACGCCTTCTCTCCCTCCCTTACCCCCTCCCTAGCTGAGCGGAAAAGGCGCGGGTGTGTTCAGATAAATGGCGCGTTAATGGGGCGCCGGGCCTGGACCAGGCTCCCCAGCGGAAGCCACAGAGAATAACCCACCTGGGGCAGGGGCGTCGGACGCTCGGAGCCCGGAGGGCGGGGTCCTCACTCTCAGCTGGGGCCTCGGTCTCCGCGTCTGGAAAGTGGGCGCTCCCCCAAATCTGTCCTCACCGCCTCTCTCGTCGCGTCCTGGGCTCCCGGGCCCAGGACCGGACAATCCGGGTATGGAAACCGGCGTTCTCGGACTTCGCGGAGCCAGGGGCTGGGAGCCCGGCCAAGGCGGTTCCTGAAAGGGGCCCCCACGGCAGCCCCGCGGCGGCCTCCGCAAACTGACACAGGGCTCCAGGGTCCACCTGCTACCTCTCGGCAAGGGAGAACGTTGTGAATTAAATACATACATATTTACATTTTTAATTGTCAGAATTTCCTTTCCGGGAAGAGCCAGGGAGCGCTCGGGCCGCGAGGGGGCAGGGGTCTTAACGGCGGGGAGCGGAAGCTTTACGGCGGCGGTGGCGCTTGGCCGACTCCGGAGCGCCGCGCCAGAAGCGGGTTTCGTTGCGCCGGGGAAGTCCGCGGCCTGCAGTGCCCCGACCATCGCCAGCCGCGGAGTTGGGTAATGAGGTGTCCTCGAGCCCCGGAGCGCGTCTGCCCTCCTCTTCCATCCTCCGGGACAGGGCGGCTGCGCCCTGCGTGGCCTGGCCTCAGTTTCCCCGACTGCAAACTTCGGGACAGACTCCTAGTTTCTTCACTGCCTCATGGGGGGAGACAATCCCTGCAAAGCCCAGAGAGGAGGAGTCTGGGCCTGAGGTAGGGGGCGCATTCGTGTCCCCAGCCCCTTCTGCTTCTCTAACTGGGCCTCGCTGTATTTTCTACCTTGGCGTAGGAGGCTCCAGCCCCCAGCCCAGCTCCGGGATCGTCCTGGACCCGCCGCGCACAGAGTTAGGCCAAAGCAGGCAGAGGGAGCGGCAGGAGAGCGAGCAGACCTCGTGCGCTCTGCGGTCCCCAGCCCCGGCGTGTCACCCTAAAAATGGGGAAACCGAAATGCGGACAAAGCAGTGCGGGAGAAAGCGCCCCGCGCCTGCCCGGCCCCCCGCGCCTGCCCGGGCTGACTACGATCACCCACCCTCGAGGAATGAGGGGAGCTGGAGGGAGTGGAATTCCCTCCGCTGACTGTGTCCCTCGAACTCCGGACCAACCGAGGCCCGGCTGCCAGGGGAGAGGACTGAGACGCGAGGCCCCCACCCCGCCCGCCGCGGACGCCCAGCTCGGGTGTCCTAGCGCAAACAAGCGCCGTGTTTGCCGAGAACGCGGCGGGCGGCGCGGCCCTGGAGCGATGAGGATTCGATGGAGCCGCGCGCCGCGGCGGAGGCAACGGAGCCTGGGCGGGCGCGGGGATCGATCCAGCGCAGCTGCTGCCGACACGTCCGCCGGAGCATCAGCCCCCCGGCCCCCGCGCCCCCGCGCCCCCCGACCGCGGGCAGGAAGCTTAGGCTGTCTGGCCCGCCAGAGGCGAAACCCTAATACCGCTGCGCCTCAGGTTCAGTGCTGGGAACGTCCCCGCGCCCGAAGTCCAGACGGTGAAACCTCAGGGTGTCTTGCGCTCAGCCTTGCCGGGACCCCCGCCAGGCCGGAAAATCCTAACACCCTCGCCCCAAATCTAAATCTAGTCCTCTGACCCCGCCCTAACGAAGGAGCAAGAGTTGGGCGGGAGGACGCTGCTCCTCCAGGTGTGCACCGGCCAGGATTTGGGGCGTCTGCAGGTTTGGGGAGCTAAAGTTGGGACCAGCGCAGACCTCCTACGAGACTGGGGGAACATTAATCGTCACTATTAAAACCTCGCTCTAATAAAAGAAGGGGTGCACAGCGGCCGGTGACTCTCACTTCCGTGGGAGACAAATTGAATCCAAACTCAGCCGCGAACCATGGAGGGGCCGTGGAGAAGCCCGGAAAATAAAAACTTTACATGTTCCACCCCTACTCCAGTATCCTTAGCTGGACCGCAGGAACCAAAGCAAGAAGCACGACCTGTCCAAGAAGAGGTGAGGGGGAGGGTACCGGCTAAAGACTGCAGCTTGGGGCAGGGCGGGTAATGGCCATCCAAGCGGTGGGGATGACTGGGCCCCGTGGCGGGGAGGAGACCTGCACCCCAGCGGGTCCTCTCACTGCTCTCTGGACACTTGGAGTCTCCAGGTCAGAGGACCCGAGGCTGTGCTTGTCAGTTCTCCCAGGCCAGGCTGGACCCACAGAAGGTGGGCATTGCCCAGGGACAGCCCAGGGACTGCCCAGCGCCTGCAGAGGCACCTCGCAGGACTCCGGCGGTTGAATGGCAAGTTTCCAGGAGGGGACACTGAGGTGGGCAAGCTCCCCCCACCGTGGCTACGGTCCCCACGGAGGCGAGAATGGGGGGCGCCCTGCGCCCATCCAGCTCACCCCGCCCCCCGCCTGCAATTTGCCTAATGATTCAAAATCGATCAGGCTCCAGCCACCAGCCCACCCCGTGGCAGGCTCGATTCTACTTTACTAATTACAAAAAGGCTGGCGGTGGGGGGACACTGGTTCTGGGGCTCCAGGGGGCCACTTCCCCTCCCCCTCCTCTCTCTGGAGGTTGGAAAATTTTTCTCAATCTCTCAGTGAGAGGGCAGCTTTTCGGAGGAGTGGGACCCTGTCCTGGCTGAAGCTGGTCCTCAGGGTCCAGGCAGCCTGTTGGAGACGGGAGTGCAGGGTGTCCTGAGGCAGCAGAAGGGAGGGGCTCCTTCTCAAGGCCACCAGCCCACCTCTTCTCTTTCAAAATGGACGCTTTCCTTACTCGGACGGAAAACCCACGATGCTAGTGTAGAAATGACAGGGGTCGTCGAGCTCGAGCACTAGAAAAAGAAGGAGCAGGAGACTGCGGGACCCCCGCGGAGCGCCCCTTCAAGGCTGGGCAGTTCGTCCACATGCCTTTGCTCTTCCGCCCACAGAGCTCCGGTCCGTGGTTTCTGGGCCTGGGACGTGGCCATTGCGTGAGGCTGGTTGATTTTTAAATCCCACGATTATTTTTAATTGCCTGTGATTGTTGGAGGGTGGGATGGGGGTCAGGCTAGCTCTCGGCAGAGCCAGGACCTGCCGCCTCAGACTCAGAATCTGCATGAGGACGTGGGGGGTGTGGGTGTTCAGACCCACCCCTCTTTCTCGCCTCTGTTTCCCCACCTGGAAGATGGGTGTAATGACATACCACCTGAAACTGTATAAAAACCATGCACTTGAAACGCCCACGGACCTGCCGGCCGTGTCGCATTTGGACAGAACATGGAGCCAAGGGGAGCCCTACTCCCAGCACTCTCCACCTGGGTCCTGAGACGCACGGGGAGCTCCACTTGACTCCCTCCAGGCTGGGAGAGGGGTGTGTGCCTGGGAAACAGTAGGCAGCTATTAAATGCTCAGCACGAAGCACAATGGGATAGGGATCTGGATCCCATGTAGCCCTCTCCCCGCCCAGGACTTGGATCAGATCGCTCCACTGTCTGATTCCCTCCCCCGTTCTAAGCAGGGGGCCAGTTCATCCAGGCTTCCAAACCCCCTGGCACTCGGAGACGGCCCTTCCCCACTCTGGCGCTCTGTCCAGACCCCCTCTGCTCTCAGCTGCGGCAGGCAGGAAGGGGGACCTGACACACAGAAGGGCCCTGCACGAACCTGCCCTGCAGACAATCAAGTCCCCAGGGGTAGCCACAACTCCCCGGGTGAGATATCCTGTTGAAGGCGGAAGTAGGGGTGCACAAATGGTGTGCTTGGGAGACTCCAGCAGAGGCCTTAGTAGCTTTATTCTCCCTTTTCTCTTCTGGAAACTGGGCAAAATGTGGGAGGGCAAATGTAATGGAAAGAGGAGGGAGTGGACTGGTTTGGAGGTTCCCGCTCTACCTGAGACTCTGGCCTTAACATGGGAGCACCCTTTGGGGTCTGGCCCAGCCGCTCTGGACCCCTTCCTGACTTGCAGGTGGCCCTCACCTGTCTCCAGGTGGTGATAAAAAGGAGGGCCTTCGCTCCCCCCACCCAAAACAGAAACCCCGGGGGAAAGGGGTGGTTGAAGCAGGAGCTCCTGGGAAAGGAGTCCCACCCTTAGGTTAGAAGAAAGAAGGACCTGGAATTGGGAGGGGCCTTTGGCACCCCAGAGGCCAGATGCCCCATTGCACAGATGAGGAAACGGAGGACCAGGTGCCCACAATCAGGAGCAGATCCAGACATTCCAGCAAACAGACCCTGAACCAACCCAAGGATCTTCCCTTCCTCACCACAGTCCCTGTGAGAAGTCGTGTGAAAGGGATGTGACTCCCTGGTGTGTGGGTAAAGGGAGATGAACTTGCCAACTGGACCCACCTCCTAAGGTCTGTGTGTGCGCTGTGGGGAAGCACGTGGGTCGTAGGTCCCTAGTCAGCCACGACCCCACCGCACTCACTCCCATGAGAGGGACTCGGGGGCGCTTGGCAGGAAAGTACTCTCCTTGACGCTCTGGGGACGGACACGGAATCAGAGGTGCAGAGAGGAGGCCCCGGCCCCGCTCACCAGAGTCTGTCCCCAGATTCCCTCCTGTAGTTCTCGGTAAGTGCGGCCCTCGGGCGGCCTGCACAGGGACACGAGACCCCAGAAGGCCCACTCCGGTCTGCCTGACGCTCGAGGGGACCGAAGAGGGCGGAGAGCAAGGTGGCGGGAGGCGGGGGCGAGGGGAGCAGGTGGGCGGGGGCGCTGACGTCAGACCCGGGCCGGGCTGCGGGCCGCCGCTCCCCCGCCACATCCTGGTGGCCGCGCTCGCAGCCAGGCCGGGCCCTGCGCCGCGCAGCCAGGCAGCCTTGCGCGCAGCCACCGGGGAGCGGGCGGGGGCCATGCAGCTGCCTTGAGCGCGCCGGGCCGGCGCCAAGGAGCGCGCGCGGCGGGCGGGTGGCCCAGCATGGAGCTGAGCCTGGAGAGCCTGGGGGGCCTGCACGGCGTGGCCCACGCGCAAGCGAGCGAGCTGCTGAGCCCAGGCCATGCGCGCTCGGCGGCGACGCAGCACCGCGGCCTGGTGGCACCCGGGCGCCCGGGCCTGGTAGCCGGCATGGCGAGCCTGCTGGACGGCGGCGGCGGCGGCGGCGGCGCTGGGGGCGCGGGCAGTGCGGCCAGCGCGAGCGGCGGCGCTGACTTCCGCGGGGAGCTGGCTGGCCCGCTGCACCCGGCTATGGGCATGGCCTGCGAGGCACCCGGCCTGGGCGGCACCTACACGACGCTCACGCCCCTGCAGCACCTGCCGCCGCTCGCGGCCGTGGCTGACAAGTTCCAC
Source organism: Micronycteris hirsuta (assembly GCA_004026765.1). Classification (NCBI taxonomy): domain Eukaryota; kingdom Metazoa; phylum Chordata; class Mammalia; order Chiroptera; family Phyllostomidae; genus Micronycteris; species Micronycteris hirsuta. The sequence continues at coordinate 137,083 of PVJI01002481.1, read as the reverse complement.
CAGCACGCGGCGGCCGCGGCTCACGGCGGCCACCCCCATGCGCACCCGCACCCGGCGGCCGCGCCGCCCCCACCGCCCCCGCCGCAGCGCCTGGCTGCCAGCGTGAGCGGCAGCTTCACCCTTATGCGCGACGAACGCGCTGCGCTCGCCTCCGTGGGCCACCTCTATGGGCCCTACGGCAAAGAGCTGCCCGCCATGGGGTCGCCGCTGTCGCCGCTGCCCAACGCGCTGCCACCCGCGCTGCACGGAGCCCCGCAGTCTCAGGCGCCACCGCCACCCCCTCCGCTGGCCGCTTACGGCGCTCCGAGCCACCTGGCCGGAGACAAGCTGCTGCCGCCGGCTGCCTTCGAACCGCACGCCGCGCTGCTGGGGCGCGCAGAAGACGCGCTGGCTCGTGGGCTGCCGGGAGGCGGGGGCGCCGGCAGCGCGGGCAGCGGGGGTTCCGCTGGGCTGCTGGCGCCGCTGGGCGGGCTGGCGGCGGTCGGGGCGCACGGGCCGCACGCCAGCGGCGGCGGCCCGGGCAGTGGCGGCGGCCCTGGGGCTGGCGCGGCGGCGGAGGAGATCAACACCAAGGAGGTGGCGCAGCGCATCACCGCGGAGCTGAAACGCTACAGCATCCCGCAGGCCATCTTCGCGCAGCGCATCCTGTGCCGCTCACAGGGCACACTCTCTGACCTGCTGCGCAACCCCAAGCCGTGGAGCAAGCTCAAGTCGGGCCGCGAGACCTTCCGGAGGATGTGGAAGTGGCTGCAGGAGCCTGAGTTCCAGCGTATGTCGGCGCTGCGCCTCGCAGGTAGGAGCGCGGCGCACACCGCCTGACCCCGGGACGCTGGCTCAGGGACACTGGACTGCCCCCGGCCCCAAGCAGCCCCGGCCGTGCGCCCCTCCGGCAGGCTAGGGGCTCTCTTGCAGGAGGTTAGAGCGTGACCTGTGCCCCTGCGGGTGTGTACCGTCCCCAAAAGGGTTATGTTGTGCCGCCTCAGCCCCTCCACCCCCATAGCCGCCCGCACAAACCGTCCGGGAACCGAGGATCCCCGTGGCACCCTGCAGGGTCGATTAATGTGTGTGTGCTGTGTATGTGGGGGTGAGGTGCTGTGCCCTAGACACGCAGCTGCTTTCAGCTCGGGGTGCCACTCTCCTCCTCCCGAACAGTCCCCTCGAACAGCCCCTCGCTGTGACTCCAGCCCCGGGGCAAAGAACTGGGACCGCGCACGGGTGAGGGCGCGCTGGCGGCCGGGGCCTGGCGGGTGCTCAGCCCCTGGCCCCAGCGCGCGCATCTTTGTGGCTCAGCCTCTGCGATCGATAGCCCCCTCCCCATCTCCAGCCGCTGGCAAAGGTCACTGGAGAACGAGCGGGGGAGGGGCGATCGGGGGAACTCTCGCCGGGGCCGGTCGGAGGCCTTCACACCCCTGCGTGTTTGCTCTCGGTCAAGATGCACCCCCCTGCCCGCCTTGTTTTTGGTTTGTTTGTTTTTGTTTTGTGTTGCTCTTATTTCTACCGCCTCTCTGTCGAGCAACCTCGTAGCTATTTATTTTTCTCTTGCTTGCCGTTTTTTCCCCTGTTCTCCCTCATTCTTTCTCCTCTTTGTCACTCTTTTTGTCTCTCAGCCTCTGTGTGGGTCTCACTCAGCTCCCAGCCCCTCTGGGAACCCCACTCCCTCCTCCCTCCCAGCTGACAACAGCTGGGTCCACACCTGCCCTCGGAGAGGTGGCCTGACCAAGCCTCCTTTCCCTGGGTGCATGTGGGGGTACAGGAAAGACCCCCCCACTGTCACCTCAATGCGCCTGGCTTGGGAGGGGTGGTCTTCCCTTGGCCACGCTGGGGAGGGGGCTGCAGACGCCCTAGACATCAGGACAATAGCCGCCGCAGGCGCTGGATCAATGGCTTCTCTGCACACAGGGGCGAGCGGGGCTGCATGGAGTGGGCTGGGGCTTACACCAGGCACCCCTCAGGCCGGGAGGGAGGGAAAGCCTTAGCCTTGGCTGTGCCCCTGCCAGACATGGGGGCTGGGAAGAGGGGACACCCGTTCGGTGGAGAGGGGTTCCGTGTTCACTCCTCCCCTCCCCCGGCATTCTAGACAACCCGGAAAGCCTGTACCCACACACAAGCCTCAGTTTCCCTCTCTGCAGTTCGAGGTGACTAGCCGAGCTGCCTACAGTCTCCCTCGATTCTCCACTTTGGTAAATGGGGAAATAAATACTCCTTCCTCTGTGACAGGTGACCCAGTGTGCAGGAGGTCATTGGGACGTGTTAGAAATGGTGTCAGGAGCCCAGACAGTTTTACATAAGGGCAACACCAGCTCTGTCGTTCTCCCCATGACACATGCGATGACCAGGTGTGCCCAAGGGGATACTCAGTCACATCAGCACGAGCCACAGCCTGTGGGGAGCAGTGGAGGGGACGTCAGGTAGCAGAGAGCACACCCCTACTCTGGCCGAAGGTGTCACCAGAATGCATTGGGTACTTAGTGGCACTTGTCAGCTGGGCAACATGTGGCATCAGACACCGCCCCGCTGGCCCCTTCCCCTCCCCCCAGCGCACACAGCTCGGGGACGCCGTGTGGAGCGTGGGTGTATCCCAAAGAACAGGTGCTGCTTCCGCTTTTCGCAGTCATGTTATGTGACTAACATGGCCCGTTAGTGGCCTCTCAACCTCACGTTTTGGGGAAATCCAAGAGGTAGGCCAAGACCTCAAAAGGACAAAGCGCGGGTGGGAAGTCCTGTGGAAGGTGCCGCTTCCGGGCGTGGGGAAGCGGTGCTACAGCCTTGGGGGCGCCCTGCCTCCGAAGTCGGGCTTCCCTTCCCGCCGCCCTCGTCATCACGGACGCGCGAACCGAGGCCGGCGGGCTGGCCTCCCGGACTTCTGCAGCTCCAGGAGCAGTCTCGCCTCTCTGAGCCCGGGTGGCCCCTTTTGGGAAGTAGGAGTCGGAAGAGGGGCGCGGGAGGGGAGCGGAGAGGGTGAGTGCAGGGCCTGGAAGCGCTGGGGTGCTGGGGATAATGAACTCGTCAACCCGGTGTGTCCCTCGCTCCACCCGACGCGGCCCACGCCGGGACCCCGCCGACCCTCTCGGTCGGTGAGCGGGACGCTGGGCGCCTTCCGCGCCTCTGGCGCACTCGAGGCCTCGTCTACACCGGGGCGCCGGCTGCGGTGTTAGAGGTGGCTGAGGGCTGAGGGGTAATTAGGCACGGGCCAGCGGAAAGGCCTTTAGTTCCGGTCGCTGCGCAAATGAAAAGCGGTTAAGTGGCGGCAAATCTCGGCGGTTAGAGGAAGGAGGCAGGGCGCGTCCACCCCCAAATGCGCAACCGCTCTGGGGGCAGCCCGAAGCGCCTCCGGGGATTGCTCCCGCTCCGCCCGTTTTAAACCCTGGCAGAGATGAATCAGCGCCCTTCCTCCTCCCATCCCGGGCCCGGCGAAAGCCTCCCGCATTCCCCACGGCGTCCTTGCCTCGCGCCCCCACTGCCCCGCCAGGATCGCCCGCTTCGCGCCGCGGCCTGGCCCGCGCGCCTGCCGGCCCGCCTCGGAGCCGTCGGGTCAGGGGTCTGGTCCCGACACTGCGCGCCGGGGAAAGGTGCGAGGAGGAAGGGAGAGCGTGCAGAGACAGGGAGAGAGAAAGGGGCAGAGAGAAGTAGGAGAAACCGAGAGTGAAAAAACAAAGACGGAAAATGAAGAGGCAGAACTGGAAAGACCAAGAGAGGGTGGGGGGAGAGACTGAGAAAGGGGAGGTGGGAGTCCCCTGGGCTGCAGCCCCTCTGCGGGGGTCCGCAGGGCCACACGGAGCAGGGCCTCTCCAGCTTCGCCCTCCTCTCTCTTTCCCGGATCAGGGACCCAGGGGGAAGAATTGGTTCCTTTGTTTCTGCAAGGCACCCAAGAAATCTCACCAGGTAGACCTCAGGGTCCCCTCACCCCGCTGCCGACCGCCCTGCCTTCCTTTCCTGTGTTCCTCAGTTTAACCGTCTGTAAAGTCAGGGTCTGGCACCCTTAGATTCCGGGACCCCTAGTCCCTGCAAGGCCGGTCCCCATGGGGGCCTCACCCCACCCCCTTGGGGACTGGCCTCCGATTTCTGGCAGCTTCCCAGCCGCCTCCTCTTCGAAGCCCTCCCCTGCTCTGTCTCAAACAGTAATTATGGGAGAGGGGCTGGGGGAGGGGCAGCAGGCTCCTGGGCAGGGGCGGGGTGGTCGATGAATTCGAATTACCGTCTCTAATTCATCACCGTTGCCTGGTCGATAGCTTCGGCGGGCTTCAAATATTGTTTAAATTGCAACTCCAGAGAAAAAATATTTTTTGTAACTAATCAGAAAAAATATGTGTAAAATAAAATATCAGATGGAGGCGATTGAAAGAAGGGCCCCCTCCCCCCCTCCCAGGCCCACCGGCAGGCCCAGAGCCCCGAATGCCTGAGGCACGAGGGAGGCCTGCAGGGAGGGAGCCATTTCTGGAACCTAGCTGCAGATGGAGGCGGGTGCAGTGACGGTGGTCATCGGGTTGGCGGTGGGTGGGCAGAGCAGTGGTCAGGGTCTGGAGGCCTGGAGGGGGTGGCAAAACCTCATTGGGGGGCATGCCTCTCACAGAGCCCACCCCACCCCCAAAAGACATTGCAGCAGAGAGCTTAGACCCGGGGCTCCCCTGGGCTGCAACACTGGCCCATCTGGGCCAGGGTCTGAGCTGCCGTCTCCTCATCTGGGAAATGGAGAGAATCAAATACCAACTAGCAGGTGCTCGCTAGGGTCAGTTCAATCAACCCTTCTCCCCTCCTCCCACGGAGCCCCTCAGGTGCCTTCACAGAAACTGCACGCTGAGGCCATGTTGCTTAATCACTCCCTCACACCCACTTCTCATCTTCATGGTTGGGTCCCAGTCACTTGCGGCAGTCTAGGCTCCGTGGACCCGCGGGGACTGGGCAGGGGCTGCTGGACAGACCCTCACAGGGAAGCATGGAGTGAGAGGAATCTGGGTCTGGGGCTGTGTGTGCCAGAGCCATATGAGGCTGCGCACGTGACCCTGGGTCCTCTTCTTCCAGACCACAGAGCTGGCTAGGGCCAGCCCCAGGATTCTGCCCAGGTTCAGTGATTGGGCCCCACCCCTCTCATGCTGAGGGGGAGGGAGAGGAGAGGAGCTGGCTGCGGTGCTGAAACCCACCAGGGATGAGAGAAAATCACCCGGGATGAACTTTTAAGCCAAATGGGGGTTTGTGTCCACTTTACTGATCAGCAGGCTGAGACTAGACGAAGGGAGGCACTTGACAAAGCCACACACCCAGTGAAGAGCGCTGCCAGTTCCAGCAGGAGGGGAACAGACCCAGCTCCGGACAGCAAAGGGGGCGCGGGCCAGGGTTTGCATCCCTCCTAATCCTCCAGTGGGATGGACCTGCAAGCCCAACTTGAGATGCTCAGGCTCCCACCTCCTGCAAAGATGGGAACGTTCCAGGCAGGTGGCCCAGCGTAGACAAAGGCTAGGAGGAGGGACACTTGGTGTACTGAAGTGAGGGCAGGAGCATGGCTCTTAAAGTCACAGCTTGGGTGAGTGGACAGTGGGGGCCAGGAAGGCCTGTGCTTCTCCTCCAAGCTCTCCTGAGGGTGGCAGGATTATGAGCCCACATGAGCCCTGCTCCCCAGGGACCACCAGAGACCCTCAGAGAGCACATGTGGGTACCAGGTTCCAACTTCCCCTGCCCCCTCCTCCAATTCCAAGCCACCAGGATCCCTCCCACCCCTTGCTTTCCCTAGTGAGCTGCCCCCTCCTCAATGCCGCACCCTCAGGGTGAGCCTGGGCCCAGCACTGGAAGTTCAGCACCCTCCGAGCTGCAGGCCTAGTGACAATCCCTTCCTACCTAAGAGAAATGGATGGTCACTTCCAGCTCACAGAGAAGTACACAGATGAGTCTGGGGGAGCTGTTTGCAGGATGAGGGGCTGGAGCTGGCCTTTGGCTCCTTTATTCTGAAGGAATAAAGTCCTAGAACTAATGAGGACCTGTCCATTCTCCTCCTCAATCTCTCCACTCCTGTGCTTCTTCCTTGTCAATCGTCACCACTCTAGTTTGAGTGGCGCATCTCCTGCCACCGCCTCCTTCTCACTGGCCTCCAAGCTCCTCTCTCACCTTGGGGTTCTCTCCCCCAGAGCTGCAGGGGTCTTTGATGCCCACTTTGAAGCTCTTCTGTCCTCCGCTTCCCATCCTGGCAATGGCTCCCGGAGCCTTTAAGGTGTGGAGGAAGTTCCTGGGCCGACTTCGAAACCCTGATTTCTTGCCCTGTGTGAACGTGGAAGGGCATTGCCAGCTAGTGGAGCCTGGAAGACAGGCTGGGAGGTGGGAAGCCCAGAGCAGCTGTGAGGATCCAGGCTGGGATCCTGCAGCTGGTGTCTTTGTATGTAGCCACGAACCTGGGGAGCTCAGGCTGCTTGAATCAAGTTTTTAATTAAATATGGCCCTTGATCAATAAGGAAGACAGTGCTGGTGATAGAGGGGAGAGACTGGCCTAGGAGACCCACACGACCTCTGCCAGTCCCAGGACGCCAGCAGCCTCAGTTTCCCTTCCGCCTTGTAGGGGTAGGTGTGGGTGGGGCTAGGACACCGGGCCCTCCGACCACTGGATTCTTGCACTGTGAGCAGATGTAGAGGAGGTGGAAGGGGCCCCTCGGACCTACCGAATCACATGCACGAGCCACAGACTCACAGCAGATGGAAGCAGGGACAAGGAGAGGGGTCCGTGACTGGCCCAGGTGGCCAGGGAGAGAGGTGCAGGGACGCAAATGTAGATGCCCACATTCACACTAGGACTAGCCTGTGCAAACTCCGGCTCAGGACCCCCATCTGCCTTCAGTGGGGTCCAGCATATTCGAGGGGGCGGGGTGGGGGACATCAGGAAGAACTCCCCAAGACCTGCACTAGCGGCTCTTAGTCATCCATAGGCCCCCGGCTGCGCCTGCCAGACCACCTCTTCCCTGCATCCAGGCAGATGCTGTCTGAGCCTACTTTCTAGCCCTGGGGGCTTGGGAGGGGTCGCATCCGCCCACCGTGACGGGGTGCGGGTGGATAGGGGAACTGGTTCGGGGACAGCAAGGTCCATGCATCTCCAAGCGCCCTTGTGCACCCGCAGGGGTCTGGGCCAGTTTGCCCCACCAGGAAAATGTTACCTGGCATTGCCCGGGAAACCAGCCGGAGAGACCAGCCAGGGAGGGTCGTCCTCACACTCACCTAAACCTGAAAGAATCAAGCATGCACCCACCTGTCAGGACCTGGGTACACGCATCGGCAGCCGGGCTAAGAAGACTCGGTCCCTTGCCCTGAACATCCAAGGCCTGGGGCCTCAGGGTTCTCGGCGCACACTCCATGGGAGAGCGCAACCCGCAACGAGCGCCCGCACCCGCCCGGGAGGAAACCACAGCCTACTTGGTAGGAGCCCTTTTGGGCTCTCCTCCCTCCTGACCAAACTTCCCGGGGTGGTGGTAGTCTCGGTGCGTTGGGCTCAGCGCTCCAAGTGTCCGTCGGGGGGCGCAGCTCAGGTTCCCGGGGGGAGGGGACTGAGGTGTGGGGAGTAAATTGGGGAGGGGGCGTGCACACCCCAAGACCCTGGACACGTCGCTTTCCCCTACTCCCTTGCGCTCCTCCGTTCCCCCAAATGAAGACTGGAATCCCCAGCCCAGAGGGAGCAGGAAGTGGGTAAGAAAAAGGCTCCCGCAGGCGGTAGGAGCAATGACAAAGCCTCTGCTCTCTCTCTCTCCTTCCACCTCTTTCTGTCCCCACTTCTTTCAAAATGCTGTAGTTGATTTTTCAAACAGTGGACACACTTGCTAGGCTCCAGATTTAAAAGGGAGGGAAGGCCTCCTCCCTTCTCCTCCTTCCTGCAAACCAGTTTCTATTTCTCCTTCTAGAGAGAGGTCACACTGAATCCCAAAGCTGCAAGAGCATATTCTTTTCCTTCTCCTGAATGAAAACACACACACACACAGTGGAGACAACCACCCTGTTCCGCCCCAGACACCGGAACGTCCCACGGGGACGCCGCGGGCCGTTTTTGCCGGCTGTGTAGTATTCTTCTCTTTGGCCATTTCCTTCTTTCTTCAGCCACCTTCCTGCCCAGTGACTCTTCATCGCCCGGGGGTGGTGGCGAATACATCTGGGGAGGACCGTTTTGCCAGTGAGTTCATTTGTGCATTTGTTTCTCAGCTATTGAAAGGCTGGGTCCCCTCTCCCCCCATTTCTGAGTAGGCCTCTCTGCTCCTTCTTATCACTGGGTTCTTTCCTGTCATCTTTTTCAAATTCATTTCCAACTGCCGGCGCTATGACTTCTCGACATATTTTTTTAAATAAGAGCTCTGTGTGGGTGTGTGGCTGTGGTTAGCCCCTGTGTGGCTGTGCCTGAGTGGGGGGACTCTCTGTACACTCCCCCACCCGCCAGCAATGCAACCTCCAGATGTAGCCCCAGGAGGGGTGGCCCAGGGTCCGGTAGAAACACTTATTTCCCTGATAAGTCTTTGAAAGGCTCAGAACTAATTTGAAAATGTGGCCATTAAAATCCCATCAGGGGGGAGAGGAGGGAGGGAGGGAGGCGGGGCCTCTCCCAAAGGCTGGGCACCGGCCAAGGTACAAGGGGGAGCCAGGCTGGGAGGTGTAGGCCCAGGAAGCAGGGGAGGGGAAGAGTGGGGACAGATGAGGAGCTGCTGAGGCTTCCGGGGTCCTCATATGAGGGCAGGGGCCTGACTCAGCACCGACTTGGCCCCTCCCGCACCCATGGGATCCCCTTTACTGGCTGCCTCAGGGGTGTGGGGTGTGGATAAAGGGGGGGCATGTGCAGTTCTCCAGACGCACCTCAGAGTGATCTCCGAGTCACCTTGGGCTGGTCACCCAACTTCTCTGGCCTGGGGAAGCCAGCAGGGGATGCTCAGGACAGCTCAGCCCAGTGGGGACAAGCCACCAGGGTGAAGGCATTGATGTTCTCCACATCTGGGGCCGGGCAGCTGGCGGCCAGGGGCGGGACTCGTCGCCAAGGAAACCGGTCATCATCCCAGCCGGAGACTGGGCTCCGTATTGAATTGTCTGCTGCGTGAAGCCAGAGCTGAGCGCCGGAGGTGGCTGGAGGGGAGGGACAGCCGGCAACAGCTCTTGCTCCCATGGCCCCACGCTGACAGACGCTGGGGCAGGGAGGCTGGGCGTAGGGCAGGCACAGAATGCTCGTTCGCTGCTTGGGCGCTGCACAGACAGTACGACACAGAGGGACAAGGACAACCCCTTAGGTGCCCCATCAACGGTTCCAGGGGCCACCATCCTGCCGTCCTTCCCTGTCCCACCCAGCCTTGGGGTGAGGGGGCTCCCCCTCCTGATGCCACTCTGGCTCATGCCTAGTCTCCTCCCCTGGGCTTTACTATCCCCTCACTGTCCCAGACACTGGAGCTCTTTCTTCAGTTCCATCCTCCTTACTCAGGTCTGTCCCCGCACAGATACCTCTCAGAACCCAGTTCTGCCCCCACCAAACTCCCCACCCGGACCCCACCCGGACCCTCCTTCCATCCCCCACTGCCCCGAGCGAGGCAGCAGCAGCCGCCTTGCTGGAACCGAGCGGGCTGTCCCTTTCCATTTACCTCTGTGATTACTGGAGCAACATGGCTTCCACATCAGACTGCGGCTCCACGGGGCAGGGCTGGGTCTGTCTCTGTCTTGCTCGCAGCTGTGCCTGGCAGGGCCTCAAGCACAGCGCACACGGTAGATGCTTGATAAATGTGCAAGCAAGAAAGGAAGGGGTTGCGGGTTCCATTCACTAACTGCTTGCTGCACAGATCTCCTGACCCCTGTGCAGTGAGACTGGCGTCAGCCCCACTTACGGACAAGGATGTCAGGATCGTGGGTCCCTGCCTCCATATGATAAACCATAAAACGGGTGTCCACACAGTGCGTGTCAAACCGCTCTGCCCATGGAGCCTAGGCTTGGTGACCAGGAATGGCTGTGGAATGAACAGACAGCAAGCTGGGGCCAGGCAGACAGAAGCTGTCCTTTGCAGGGGCGGGGAATGGTCTAGATGGACACAGCCTGCATCCCGTGTGCTCCAAAGCAGAGGGTCACCATCCACTGGGTCATCATTCCATCCCAATATCACACCTGTCCTGTCACATCATACCCCATTCTTCACACTGCATCCTCCTGCCTTATCCTCATGCTGTGTATCCCTAAGGCCAGCTACAGCCATATGTCACACTGAGCTCTGCACGCCCCTAGGTCTTCGCCTGCCAGCTCTGGGCCTCTTCCCCACCTCCCAGGTCCCCACACTGCTGCCCATCTTTCCTGCCTGGACAGCCCCTGTTACTAACACAGGTCGTCCCAGTTACAGGCTCACACACGTGTGGCTTGGTTGTGTGTGGACACTCCCCCCACTGTAAAAAAGTGCACCACAGCTTCCGTGCCCACACACCAGCCTCCACCAGGCCAGGCCCTGGTGCGGCCCTGCGTGGTCACACCCAGAGCATGCGAACAGAGGGACACCTGCGCATTCAGTCTGCTCAGGGTTAGGAATAGAAAGGATGAGCAGGAGAGGATGAAGAGAAACAGGACAGGGAGAGGGAGACAGAGAGGGGGAAGCAGGGACAGGAGGGGGAAAGAGAAGGAGAAGGGAGAAGTCAGGAAAGAGGAGCAGGGAGGAGGAGGGAGAAGACCAGTGCCTATCAGATGATGGGGGTGAACAAGTTCGATCCCAGTTCCCTGCAGTGCAGACCAGATTCTGATAAACCCACTGAGGAGTGACTGAATATGGGCTCCCCTCCCCACTTGCCTGTCAGGGGGCCCAGCCGGCTCCCTCACTGACTGGGGATAGGGTGCTGCTCCCTGCCAAGGGTATTCCCAGGGGCACACTGGCCTTCCATGGGCTTTGAGTCTGAGGTGAGTCCCCTTAATGCCACACCACCCACACGGTGGGGAAGGGGTCGTTGGACAAACACACCCACCCAGCTGCCTCAGAGGACCCACTCATGCTGGGGGTCCCAGAGGAGGGAGCTGGAGCTCTGCTTGGGGGATGGGGAGAGGGGAAGGTTTTTCCCAGGGGAATGGCCACTGCTGCAGGGCTTTGAGGGATATGTAGGAGTTCTCCTGCTGGGACAGCTCAACTCCCTGCTCCTGACGCCAGTCTCTCCTTTTCTCCCCACTCTGTGAGGAGTCCAGGAGAGGTACTGAGGCTTGAGGCCTGCCCTGAGTCAGGGAGAAACTTCACGCCCGACCCTAAAAGAGGCCCAGATCCAGGGTCCTTCCAGGAACCCTCAGATGGGAGCTTGGGGTCTCATCCCACCCCCACTATGGTATTCAGGACTTTTCTGGCTAAACCCCTTTCCACAGTCCGCAAGAGAGAGGCCATGATTCAGAGCATTTTCCAGCTGAGGAAACCAGCGCTCAGCGCGCTGACGCGGTGCAATCACCCGCCAGGCGGTGGGGCCTGGCTCCCTCCTGGGCCCCTGGAGGGCTCCTGGTGGATGGGGGTGGTCTGCTGAGCTTCGCAACTTACTAGACAGGCAGGAAGCAGGAAGAGAGAGGTGCTGTGCAGACAAGTCCCACGGGGGTCTGAAACGAAAGGGCTTTCATCTGGAACTTGAAGGTCCCCATTCACCTCCCTTTGCCCCCGCCGGGACTGGGATCGGCGGCCCCGGCCCCGCCCCCGCCCCTCCTCCTTGGGCTGGTGCGGGACGGCTGCCCTCTGCCGGTCGTGTTGGGAATCTCGGACCAGATCTTGCAGAAAAGCCCCGGTTAGCTCACGTACTGGGCACCCCGTGAGGGGGCTGGTTTGGGAATGGGGTTTCCGTCTCTCCTGGGTTGCCTTTGATATCTTTCCAGGGCCTCTGCGACTCCCCCACCCAGGAGCCAGCCCCAGACCCTCCTCATGTCTGGACTCTAAAAAGACTGGGAGCAGATGGGGAGACAGCTTAGGGTGGAACACCAGATGGCCCGAGATCCGAGGGTCTCGGAATCATCGGTTCTTAGCATCAGGCCCTCAGTCCTTGGGGTCAAGGAGGACGGGTGGGAAAGAAAGTTGGGACCCAAACCTGCCTCAACGGACCTCTAAGTAGAGTGAGTGAATCGTTGTAAGTTATATGGACGAACAGATAAAGTGCGGGGGTGGGGTGAAGGAGAGTTTACCATTAAATTGAGGGTCAGAGGTGACAGCAAGTGCAAAGGCTCTGAGGTTGGGGCTCACCTCACAGAGGAGATGTTTGAGCGAAGACTAGAAGGGAGCAAGGGAGCCAGAGCGAAGTGTGGGGAAGACAGATGCAGGCAGAGGTGACAGCAAGTGCAAAGGCTCTGAGTTTGGACCATGCCGCGCATGAGACCAGTGTGACAGCAGAGTGAAGGACAGCAGTAGCAGATGAGGACAGAGAGGTGACTGGGTGGGAGGCTGGTGGGGGGAGGGGCTTAGTGATGGGGGAGGGGCTCGGTGAGGTGGGGAGGGCTTGGAAAAGCTGATACACACTGAGAAATGTTTGAAAGAGGCAGTGTCTCAATTTTGTAAATGAGGAGACCCAGGGACCCGGAGCATGTCAGATGCCCCACCTTCCCCTCAACAAACCCACAAGCCAGCCCTGCTGGCTCTCCCAGCTGTCGTGGCAACCATCCTGAGGGCTTGTGTCTGGGGCCACTCCCTGTTCCCCCTCCACAGGCTGAGACCCCGGTGAGGGGCCCCGGGGTCCGAGTGCCCCTGTGCTGGGCACACGAGAGGTGGACTGTATGGTGGCGTTTGCTGATGTAGATGAGGACAATGGAGGAGATGGTGGTGGAGGTGCTGGTGCAGGTGATGGTTGTGGAGGGAAAGAAAAGGCAGTAGGTGGATGGTGGTGACAGAAGGAACGATGGAGTGATGTAGGGGAGGTGCTGACCTTGGATATGATGAAAATGAAGGCAGTGCCGTTGATAGAGCTGATGGTGGTCATGGGGGAGGGGATGGAGGTGCAGGAGCTGATGGAGTGGAAGGGAACTGCTGGAGGAGGAGGTGATGGTGGTAGGAGTGATGCAGGCGATAGAGGTGGGAAAGGTGATGTGATACTGATGCTGAAGGTGGAGGTGATGGTGGAGAGGGGATGGAAGTGGTTGTCGGAGGCAGGATGCGGTAGACATGACACCGGTGGTGGAGAAGGATGACAGAAGATGCAACAGACACAGAAAGGTTGCAGGTGGTGGCAGAGGAGGTGATGGTGAAGGGAGGGGGTGACAGATGTAGAAGGGATGCAGGTAGAGGAGGTGATGATAGAGGATGCGATGCAGGCGGTGGTCCCTAGTGGAGATTATTGTGGGAGGGGTGACCGTAGCAATGGAGGCACAGTATGAGGCTGGTGGTTGTTGCCCTGGGTAAGTCGAGGCTTCTCATACCAGCTCCCTGTGCCCTGCCCTGCTTCCTGGTCAGTACTTCTCTCCCAGCCTCAGTTTTCACTTCTGTAAAAGGGGCTCGTACTCCTGGCCTCTCCCCTTCCTGGGGCTGCCCTGGGCGGCACAGAGACTGCGGTGGTCTTAGGGCTGGTGATGGTGATCCTGGGTGCCAGAAGGGATGCTGATGGGGGCGCATTTTGGGCCACAGGCAGGGGCCTCCAGGTTGGCTCGGGGAGGCTTCGGGAGATGGAAAGGATGACGGAGTTGCTCGGGGTAGACAGCTCCAACCGGAGCCTAGATCGATTGGGGCTGCGAGGAGCTGTAATTAGATTGAACGCCGGGAAGGGGGGTAGTGGTGAACAGAGCCTCTTTTTTGCTGTGATCAACAAAATTCGAAGTTTTTTCACAACTCTCCTTCATCCAGCCCCTCCCCCAGACTCTGCCTTGGGGGCACACATTGGGCACTTGACTGGAGAAGGGGGAGACAGTGGGGAAGGAATGACTCACATCTTAACTCCCTCCCTGTCTGAGCTAGTCAACCCTGATTCCTGTTCTGTTCTGCCCTGCTGGGCTCGCTGGGCAACCTTGGGCAAGTGGCTCACCTTCTCTGAATACCCAAGGAGGAAAATCCCTGCCTTATGGAATTATTATAGGCTTAAAAGATAGAATACATGTAGAGCTCCTGTGAGCTTTCTCAGGAATATTTCTATTTCTGTCCCTACTGTAAATGTACAATGAATCTGTGAGCAAATCGGTAAGTGATTGACTGAGTGAATGAATGAAGATTACAGCAGGCAGTCAGGAAAGGGAATTTAAAGGCCTGGGATTGCGTTTTGACTCTTCCCACTCCCTCCCTGGCCTTGCTGCTGAGACCCAGGTTTCCAAAAGAATGGGGAACCTGGCCCTCTCCTGTGATCCATCTTCCAAGGAGATGGGAGGTCAAGCAGTTCCTTACATTTCTTTCCAACATTTCTTTATGCAGATAAAAAAATAAACATGAGTTCTTGCTCCCTTGTTTATATACAACAGGCTACCTAGTATCTTATTCCTCCCCTAGGTTTGTCTCACCATCTTTCCACATTCATACCACACCCTCTCCCTCTATCAGCTTCTCAATATAGTTACAAATACATTATTTTGACTAAAGCAATATTCAGTACTAACATTATTATGATTTCAGTGAATATCGTATCTAGCTGAGCCACATAGAGTACTGGGATTGCATTTCCTTTCCTGTACAAATGTTTGTTTTTCCAGCACTTAATAGTTGCCAGTCACATATTCTTCCCACATATCCCAACAAAATGCAAAACCAACTCAATAGGGATTTTCACAGAGATTAGGTCATCTCTCCCTTGCGCTTCCCTTGATGTTCCTGCTCTGATCTGGGTGGGGCTTCCCTCTTGCCCTTTGTGCCTTTTTCTTGCTGTCTTCCAGGCTCTCCTCTCCTAATTTGGGGGACCTTTTCCCACTTTTTCCTAGATTGAACCACATTTCCTGAATCCCACACCTTCCCTTTTTAATTTACCCCCTCATTTTGATGGAACGCATCCTGCAGTAGCTTTCTCAAAAAGACATGGCATGTCTGGCTATATTTTTACTCCACCTTCCTGTTTGATGTTTGTCCAGACATACAATTTTAACTGAACATAATTGTCCCTCAGAATTTTAAAGGTATCACTCCACTGCCTCCTCATTTTTTTTTTAAAGATTTTATTTTTATTTATTTTTAGAGATAGGGGAAGGGAAGGAGAAAGAGAGGGAGAGAAACAGCAATGTATGGTTGCCTCTCACATGGCCCTCACGGGGACCTGGCCTGCAACCCAGGCATGTGCCCTGACTGGGAATCGAACCGGGACCGCTTGGTTCCCAGCCCACGCTCAATCCACTGAGCTACACCAGCCAGGCACTGCCTCCTCATTTTTGAGAAGCCCAAAGCCACTTTGATTCTTAGTCCTTCGGATGACATCTGCCTTTCCTCTCTGGGGGCTTTTATATGTTGTCTTCTTTCTGAGTCTCTAAAATTTCACAAGGATGGGCCTTAGGGAGTGTCTTCTTTCATTCCTTGAGCTGAGCACTTCATGGGCTCTTTTAAAGACTCTTGCCCTGGCTGATGTAGCTCAGTGGATTGAGCGTGGGCTGGGAACCAAAGGGTCCCGGTTCGATTCCCAGTCAGGGCACATGCCTGGGTTGCAGGCCAGGTCCCCAGTGAGGGCCATGTGAGAGGCAACCATACATTGCTGTTTCTCTCCCTCTCTTTCTCCCTCCCTTCCCCTCTCTCTAAAAATAAATAAATAAAAAATCTTAAACTGGACTCTTATGTCCTTCAATCCTGCATTCTTCCTTTCATTATTTATTGGATAATCTCTTCTATTTTGGGGTTGCCTCTTGACCAGATGACAAACCTGCTCAGTTCGTCCTCTAACTTTATTATCTTTCTCTCATTTTCCATCTCTACATCTGCTTTGTTCTGTTTCCAATCCTTACATTGATTTTATTCCAGCTACTATATTATATATTTAAATTCTAACACATTGTCTGACCCTTCCATTGTCCTTTTTATTGGACAGCATCCTGTTCCCATTTGACGGATACAGTATTTTTCTCATACCCCTCCAAAAATACTAATTATAGTTTTGCCTGATTTGTCTGTTTCTTCTGAGATCATTGTCCCCCTCGCCTCCTGCCATTTTTGTTTGTTCTCCTTCTCCTCCCCACCTCTCTCTCTCTCACATCAGAGGCTTTTATAAAATGTCCAGTAACCTCCAGCCATCACCCGTATTGAATCGTAAAACCCAAAACAGCCAATAAGCAGTGCCATCAGTTCCAGGTCAGAGGGAGACAAGGAGTGCAGTGGTGTGTCCGGTTACTTGGGAGAACCTGTTGTCCCCAAGAAATGAGCCACAGCGCAGGGAACATTCCTCTCCCTCTGTGGATGTGTGCGGACATCGATCTGGTGTGCCATCTGGTTCAGACTGTTCTGCATCCAAAAACAGTGAGCTCAGTGTGTGGTCCCAGCAGGCCACTGCCGACGCTGGCAGTGGGGATTTGCTAGGACAGCCTGCACCACTGGTCACTGCTGGGGAAATGACTAGAGTTCGTGGGGAGGCAGGACGGGGCAGGCTCTTCACCACCTGCAGCCCCAGACTGGTATGTGGCAGAGAAATTAGGACTCTGAAAGAGTTTGCGCTGAAGCCACAAGCATCCCCCAGCCCCTGAGTGGAGGTAGCCCACCCTAGCTGACAGAGCCCAATTTTTCCACCCACTGACCCCTCCTGCATTTGAGGAGGGAGCCAGCTCTGGAGCTGGGGGAAGGAGGAGGACCACAGGCACGAGCCCTGCTCCCCTCTCCAAGCTGCTGCTGTTTTCCCTTTGCAAGCATCTGTTGGCCAAGGGTCACTTCCTGCAGCCCCTCCCTGCTCTTTGCCAGGTGGCCCTAGGAGACAGAGGGGTGGCCCTGCACCACCCCCATCCTCCTCAAATCCTCCCAGCTCCCCTGGGCTCTTGAGTAAGGCCAAGACTGGGTCTCAGCCTGCTGACTGGGATTGGGGCGGGGGCAGGCCAGGGTGGAGGCTCAGACATTGGAATCAGGCTGTGGATGCCAATGTTGACCTTATACAGGGTCCCTAAGGTGGTCAGACCTCAGAGGACAGTCCCGGGAAGAAGGTGTGGACCATCACCATCCTTCTGAGAACTGGTTGCCCCGTCATCCAAGGGGAAGGTTATGGGATATGTGATGCACGCCAGGGACCTATTTGCCCATCCACAGGGATCCAAATAATTCAGAGTTTCCCAGCCATTTCCTCCCCAAGTGTGGGCTTCAGGGGGCAGGGGGGGAAGCCGCCAACACCAACTGTACTCTGGGGTGGGGACCCTTTGGTGGGTGTGGGGCGAGAGGTTTGGGGATGTGAGCTGGGGAAAGGGCTGGCCTGCAGAAGAGGTATTGGAGGGTGATGGCCCATTCCTGTAGAGATGTACTCACATTGTGTCCCCTTCTTTGTCCCCCCACCCTATCTACCTGCCCTGCATCTGTCTCTTCACCCATGACTGTCTGCCCTCCTTCTTCTGTTTCGATCTCTCCCACCTTGCTGCCCCATGGTCTCTTTCACGTCGCCCTGTTGACATTTCTGTGTCTCCCTGCCTCTTTTGGCCCTGTCCCCTGTTTTCTCTATATCCCTCTGTGCTTCTCGTATTTCTGCCCCTCTGGTGTCTCTCTGCACTGTGCTGTTTCCTCTTACCCGCCCGCATGGTGGCGCTGTCTCCACTCACCCTCCTGCGCGCCACTGGACGGCAGCCTGCAAGCGGAAGGAGCAGGAGCAGCAGAAGGAGCGCGCACTGCAGCCAAAGAAGCAGCGCTTGGTGTTCACTGACCTGCAGCGTCGCACGCTGATCGCCATCTTCAAGGAGAACAAGCGGCCGTCCAAGGAAATGCAGGTCACCATCTCGCAGCAGCTCGGCCTGGAGCTCAACACCGTCAGCAATTTCTTCATGAACGCGCGGCGCCGTTGCATGAACCGCTGGGCCGAGGAGCCCGGCGCGGCCCCCGGGGGCCCTGCCGGCGCTGCCACTTTCTCCAAGGCCTGAGGCGCCCCAGCCCCGCGCCCTCCCTGCCTCCACGGCCCGGGCGCTGGCCTCCCGTATCTCCCACCCCACCCTACCGACCCGGAGACTCGCCCTAGGGGGCACCTGGAAGGGATGTAGTCCGGGTCCCCGACTCCCAGGGAGGGGACGCAGCACACCCCTCAGCCCAAGTGCACAAAAGGGCCCCCCTCCTCTCTCCATCCCACCCCTTCAGGCCAAAGGAAGCCCTCCACCATCCCCCCTCAGAGGATGGGGTGACAAAAAGGGGCTCCCCAGCTCCCTCTCAATTTAGGATGCGAAGGGCCTTGGGAAAACCAGGGCTTGCCGTGTCCTCCCCGAAAGCGGGTCAAGAAGCACATACTAGAAATATAAACCGGGTATTTAAAAAAAAAAGGAATTTTAAGAATAACCCCTTCTTCGCCAGCTGCCCCCCACCCCCATAAAGGGAGGCAGGAAGAGCCTACCTCCCCACCCTCCCGTGGACCCTTCCACAAGAACTCAGTCCCTTCTAAAGTTGCCACATTCAGTCCCCCCACCCACACCAAACCAACCCCATCTACCCGCAGAACTGCCCCCACAGCCAAGAACCCAGCTGCCCCTCCCGGAGGCAGCCGGGGTTCCTTGTGCCAAGAATTGCCTGCCTTAACGTCTGGGGAGGGGGCCTGCGGCGGCCACCACCCAGCACCCACAGGCGAGCACCCTCTCCCACCGCATACCCGTCCCCCGCACCCTTCTGTCATTTCACTTTAGCTTTAGGCACCTTGACGAATGACACACAGGGAGAGACAGACCCCAGGAAACAGAAGAAGACATCCAGATTCCACAGATAAGTCCACGGACACAGAGCACGGGAGACCTCTGGAGTCCCTGCCTGTCGGGGTCATGGTGTTGCTATCTGCCTGGAACCCTCTGGAAGTCACTCAACACCTCCTAGCACTTGGGGTGCTGCACTGGGCCTGAAGGGGTGACAGGGGTCAACCTGTGCTTGCCACATCTGTCTCCACAGAGAAGGTGGAATCTGCTTGCTCGTTTTTTGCCAAAAAAAAAAAAAAATGACAAGGGGGTAGGAAGGGTCAGAAATGAAGATGAGCTACACCCCCCACCACCCTGCTCATCGGGTCCGGGCGACCTCCAAGACTGGCCGGCAGCTGGATCCCAAGAGCCCATCTCCTCTCCTCGGGTTTCATGATCTAGAGGCTAGAAGGAACCTCCCCAAAACCCGGTCCTCTTCGCTGCCTCCCAGGGAGGTGGCCACTGCCCTCCTTGAGAATGCAAGAGACATTTCTAGTGAAATGCCCTTCCCCCTCCCCCAGGTAAAGGCTACCTCACTCAAACATTCATGTCTGTGATTGGAAAAATCACGCCTGATACCAAAGATTTCCCCCAAGGACTTGTGCTGGTTGCTAGAAATCCCTCGCGTTAGCCTCCGACTGTGCTCTGGGGCCTGCCCTGGGCCCTGCCCCCTAGGTGCCGACCCCCCTCAGTGGAACGAGAATGAGAGAGAGAGAGAGGGAGGGAGAGAGGATAGTGAGGTCGATGAGTGCCTTTTTCTTGAACCAAAGATGTGTGTGAAACGTTCTCTCATCCTTATCGACTCGCTATTGTCCGGGCTTTGTAAGCAGCTGGATCTGAGTGATGCTTCTAAAACCTTTGGGTGTTGGGGCGTTCTCTTAGAGTCCCCATTCTGGCTCAGCAACCCACCCCTTCCCCCAAATGTAGGAGGATGTGGCCCCTTTTACCCATACCACCTCCACACTCCCCACACCCACGAACACCTGGGCCCCACTGGCTGGAGCACCTGTTTTCAAGGGACACAGCTCCTTGGACACCCTCTGCTGGGCAAGTCACTTGCTTTTCCTGGCATTCAAGGCCCAAGGGTCAGACTGTTTTGTCCCCAGGTGGAAATTTAGATATTGTCTTGGGATCCTTCTGGCTGTAGAACATTCTAGTTATGGTAAACTGTGGTCAGATCAGGTCAAGCCCCACTGACACAGGTCACAGAAGCATCCCCCTGTTCCTGGGTCCCTAACACCTTCAGATCACACACGTGTGCACATGCACACACACCAGCTCCTGCACCCCCTTCCTCCTCCAGCAGGCCCACACCCCATCCCGTCTGAGCCCCCTTGGGTCCTACCCGCCCGTCACCAACACCCAGTTGGCCACCACAAACCAAAGACGTCCTCCACGCAGGGAATGGCACATCCAGCACGGCTCCTTTGAGCCTTTGACAATTTTCTCTGAAATACCTCAAAATATTTAATGTATAGTTTATGTGATTAAAAAAAATCCTTAGCTAGTTTTTGGAATACGTGACTTGAAGCTTTATACCGTTAAATTATAATTTTGCAGACGATGGTATGTCATTTCTTTGACGAGTTCTGTGGGAGACATATTGAATGTTGAGGCAGCGAAAGCTGGGCAGTCAGAGGCGAGACAGAGGGAGCGCGAGGAGAGCCTGAGCGGGAAGGACCGGAGGACTGGGCGTTTACAGATTTCTTATTTAAACGAGTCCTTTAGGAAAGAGAGGAAGAGAGAGAGAGGGATACCTTTGTGTTCTCTGGCGTGTTCTGTTTCTTGTTTTTGGAGTCATGTCTTATAAGAGTATTTATTATTCTATGTGATCTGTGTTCAAATGTAATTTAAGGAAAAAAAAGAAAATGGAAAAAAAGACGCGATGGAATTTGATTTGATGCATGACTAATGTACTCTTTCTTGATAATGTACTAAGTGGACAGGGTGGGGGGTGGGAACGGGGGCGGGGCCGGAGCCCCGGAGTCCATGTGCATCCTTGTGTTTCGCGCCCGATCCCCGCTGTTCGGGCCCCTTTGCGCTGCTCTCTGTTGATTTCCCCCTTTCTGAGGATCTGTGTCCAGCCGGCAGGAGGTGGGGAAGAAAGAAGGCAGACGGCAAGGCTTAAGCACCCAGACTGGGTTCCTACCTCCTGGTGCCCACACACCACCCGCCTGTGCCTGCTGAGTTTCCTGTTCCTGGTTCTTGGGCGCAGGTGGCTGTCACTGCCATCTTGGACCCCAGTCGGCTTCACATTAGCATGAATTCCCAAGTGTCTTGTTCAGAGGAGAGAGACAATCAATTGAGTCTTGTCGCCCAGGGTGATGTGAGGCTAGGGTGTAGCCCAACTTCCTGAGACCCTAAGAACCCTCCTGAAACCCCCTTCCTGGACCCAGGACAGGCACCCCCAGCCTCCTCGGCTCTGGGCTGGACCTGAGTTCACCTTTCTGTCTGGCCTGGGAAGTGGGGGATGCATTTCTGCCCCCAGCCCACGTTGGGACCCTAGACAACAGAAGGGCCTCCCAGAATTACGCAAGGGAGCTCTGGGAGAGTCTCCAGGCCTGTGACTCCACTTGTGGCACGAGGGACCCACATTTCCATCCGTAGAGCCCACCTTCCAGGACAGGCCCCAAGAAGGGGACTCTTATAGCCTGAAGGACAGAGAGCCTCAGTTTGGAGGATCGACGTTCCCAAAATGAAGGCAGGTGGCTCACGCCCCCCAGCCCCTGCGCCAGTGGGACTTGGGCCGTTTCACATTCCCTGCCCAAAGCAGTGTAAGCCACATTAGCCCGTCAGACCCCTGGGCTCCTCCTTGTAGCCCCAGCAGACCACCCCCCACCCACCTTATGAGCTGGTTTTTGGGTGGACCCTGCCCCCCATCTGGGGGTGAGGAAGAGCCCTGAGTGTTCAATCAAGACTGGACACCAGGGCTGTTTTCAGGGGACACACTCCTGGGGTCATCCAAAGTCCTCCCAGTGCTAGAAGGAGCAGAAGCCCTCTTCACCCCACCCTCAGGCGACAGGCTTAAAAGTTAAAAAAAAAAAAAAAAAAGAATCATCATCGTTGTTAACCACTGCTGTGCTGGATTTGTTGTTTTGTTTTTCTCCAATAAATTATTTTCTAATCACTCACCTGGGCATGTGTGTTGGCTGACAGTGAGGGGGCACAGGGGGGCAAGGAATGGGGCTCACCCACTACAAAAACGGGGAGGGCCAGAGGGCACAGGGGAGGAGGAAGTGTCTCACCCAGCCCGTCCTCTCCACTCCAAGCCCTGCCCTCTTCCGCGGCCACAGTCGTCCCTGAGCCCCCAGCCCACAGGGCTCCACCTTCCACGGGCACCATGACGAATCAGAGAAAAGCTCAAGGGCTTTGAGCCAACTAAGCCTCACGACAAACATCTTGTCGGGACTTGCATCTGAGGAGTCACTGCCCATTGCTTTCTGGAGCCTGAAGTGTAAGGTGGTTTATTTGAGGGGAAGAAACCAGGGCAGCCAGAGCGGGAGGAGGCTGGGGTGGTGCTGGGGCTGGACCTTATCAATGGTCCTGGGAGAGGCCAGCAGGCAGCAGCCAGGGAGCCAGGACGGGTAAGCAGAGTCTGCTCGGCACCCTTTTTCTTTCTGAGAGCAATAAAGTTTCTATCCACATTATTTACCCCAGGGTGGAAAAAAAAAGGAAAAATTAACAAATAAATAAAACTGGCTTTTCTTGAAAATCCCTCATCTTTGATTTTTAAAACGAGGAAAGACTATCCCTGGATGCATCACAGAAAGAAGCACCGGAAGAGGGTGCCTGGAGGAGCCCTGGGGTCAGGCGGGTCCTGCTTTATCAGAAGAAGAAAAGGATGCAAAGCTCCTGTAGTCGGGGGAACACCTCGTGCTTCCTGGTTGACATTTCCTGAGCCTGGGCAGTCACTGCGCCTCCCGAAGCAGGGGTGGCTGCCCCGCCAGGACGGGTGGGACTTGGTTCGCACTGGGCACTGGCAGCCACTCCACGGGTGAGGCTGCCTCTCCGAGGGTGGGGCCTCCGCCTCCCACGGCCCTTCATTTGTGGATGTTTCTCCCCTACTTGGTGGCAGTTTCTGCCTGAGTAGGGTGGAACTCGGGAAGTGGTGCCCTCTCCTTCGTATGGGGATGGGACTCCTTTCGCCAGATAGATGGCCAGCTCCTCGGGGACAGCAGGGACATCTTCCTAAAGGACGTTTTCTCCAGGGATGCTGGCTGTTTCTTTAAAGATGACTGGCCAGAAGGCAGTGGCTGGCTTTCAGAAAATGGAATCTGGCTTCCTCTGAGAGAGGATGGCCTCCCCTGGGTTGGCGGCAGATTCACAGAAGAATATGGCCTTGCCTGCTTACCTGGCAGTTCCTTGTGGCAAGACCTAGACTGCCAGTTCCTGGAAGGAGCCTCATTTCTAGCGAAAGAGAACTGCCCCTCCACAGTCACGGGGGAGCTCATCGCGGAGCGGGGCCGCATGTCCTCAGAGGACGCCTCCCCCTGCTGCTGGAGCCTCTTCTTCCCCAGGAACGACAGGCTCCTCTGGTACCAGCGTGACTGCTTGATGCTCGGGGCTGATTCTTCATCAGATGGGATTGAGTGATCAGCCAGTGTGTCGCTGTTGACCCCTGGTGACCCCTGCAGAATCGTGCCCTGTGTGATGAGGTCTGCATAGCCTTCCCGGTGGGAGAAGGCATAGCTGGAGCGCCGGGCACGTGACTCCCGGCGTAGGTAGGGCAGGGACTCCACAATGACCCCCTCAGCCGGAGCCTCCTCCTCCTCCTCCTGCAGGGCAAAGGGCAAGCAAGGCTAATCAGGCTCCCGCACTGCGTTGAGTGCTCTCAGGTCACCTGCTCCCAGTGGGGGCCATTCATAACCCTTGGCCATCACTGGCCAGGCTCTTCCCTACCCAAGTTGAGTCCTCCCTGGGATCTGATTCTGGACCAGCCAATCAGAGTCCTTCCCTGGGACTTGCCTTAAGTGCCCTCTTGAATCAAAGCCAGGAGAGGTTAGCCGTGAGGCAGCCAGCTCTCCAGCCGGTGTGGCAGAGCACCGTGAGTTTGCGGCCGTCTCTTGCTCCACTATTGCAGTCCATTCTGCAGCCCATCCCAGCTGCAACTGGTCCTTCTAGGATATTTTTTTTAACCCAAACCAGTAATATCCTTCCTCCCACTTTCTTTGTGGTAAAATAGACATAAAATGTATCATTTAAACCAATTTTAAGTGTACATCTCAGTGGCATTAAGCACATCCACATTATTATGCAACCATCACTTCCATCTACCTTCAGAACTTCATCTTCCTGAAATGAAACTCTCTCCCGATTAAACACTAACTCCCATCCCCTCCCCCAGCCCCTGGCTCCCACCATCTACTTCCTGTCTCTGTGGATCTGACTCCTCTGGGGACCTCCAATGAGTGGAGTCACACAGGATTTGTCTTTTTACTTCTGGCTTATTGCACTGAGTGTAACGTCATCAATGTTCATCCAAGCTGTAACCAGAGTCAGAATTTCCTTCTTTTTTAAGGCTGAATAATATTCCACCATGTGGATGAAATACACTGTGTTTATCCGTTCATCTGTTGATGGATACTTGGGTCGTTTCTAAGCTCCTCCTTTTGTCTAAGCATTTTCAGGCCATTTCTGTCATCTCAACCCCCAGGTCCCAAATAATTCATGGTGGGAGTCTGACAGCGTCAGCACTGTGACCAGGCTGCCGCCTCCATCCCAGGAAGTATGGTTTCCACCCTGGAGTCCTGGGATCTGTTATTTGGTTCCCCCTGAGGGCACTGGGTGTGCTATGGGCCTCCAATCTCCTGCCCCCTGTTCCACATGTCCTTGGATCCCTGCTCCCAGCATGGGCTCTGGGAATGTGCAATGGGGACCCCGGCCACCCTCACCTTGGGGCGTTTCTTCTTAAAAGCTTGGTAACCGACACGTACGGCCAGGGCAGGCAGAGTGTTTAAAGACACATTCAGCAGGACCACCAGCAGGGCGGAGGGGTGGGACAGCACGTTTCGGACAGCATCTGGTAGCAGGGAGTTGTCACATTCTGGCCCAGGGTGGAGCCTCCCAGGAACCCACTCAGTGCCCTCTCTTCCCGACACCCCGCCCCCTCCCTCACCTTCACCCCCAGGATGCCTTTGTGCACATTCCCTAAAGACATGGTTCCCACCCATCTCCAGGGCTGGCCACCCCATTTCCTGCTGGGGGGCTTACACAGAAAAGGGAAGGTCCTGGGGGCGATATTGAAGAGCCAGAGGCTCTGGCTAACCCAAGTTACGACCACGTAGAAGCAGAGGCTGAGGAAAATAGTCAGAACGAACAAGACAGTCCAGTGCTTGGTGATGAGGATGACCTGAAGAGAAAAGGAAGATTAAGCCACAGGGGCTGGAACCCCAGGCAGGACTATGTAGAGGAGAGTGGAGGCCAGGCCCCCAGAGTCAAAGGGCGCCTGCTAAAGCCTCTCAGGCAGGGTTACCAGATGATAAGACCTCCATGGCCTGTGTCCAAGGTCCCGCCAGGGGTGGGGTAGACAGCAGCCCTGCCTACCTCCATGGTGACAGACAGCAGGCCAGACAGGGCCACGACCACTGCAAAAGACTGATAGTCACTGAAGGGCTCAGACATGCCATGGCTGATCCACAGGGTCATGAAGAAGTTGACCAGGGAGGTGGCCGTGCCATGGGCGATGGCTTGGAGGAAGACCCAGTAGTTGAAGAGCTCGTCCTTCTGGCCAGCGCAGTACAGCTCAGGCAGCTCCAGGCTCTGCTCAGCGCTCACGTCCTGGGGTGGGTGGGGGTGGGGAGATTCTGGAAGTCAGCAGCACAGCAATATGCGCATGCTGGGCTGTTCTTGGCGTGCCTGAACCACCCACGGGAGAGTGGTGAGTTGGTGAATTTTGTTACTGGTGTTTTAGCACAGTTTAAAAAACTATTTTTTGAAGATTTTATTTATATATTTTCAGAGAGAGGGGACAAGAGGGAGAAAGAGTGGGAGAGAAACATCCATTGGTTTCCTCCCTCATGCCCCCAACTGGGACCCGTCCTGGAGCCCAGGCCTGTGCCCGGCTGGGAACTGAACCAGTGACCCTCTGGTCTGCAGGCCAGCGCTCAATCCACTGAGCCACGCCAGCCAGGGCTAAAAAGTTTTTTAAAAATGGAGTTCAGCCCTGGCACAGCACCTGCCGTGGCTGCAAACTAAATGGTTGCTGATTCAATTCTCGGTTGGGGCCAGGGCCCCTGTTGGGGCCATGCAAGAGGCAACCAATAGATGTTTCTCATCCTCCCTTCCCTCTCTCTAAAAAAGAAATAAAGTCTTTTTAAAATAAACAAACAAAAATGAAGTTCTAAGTCTCATTCCTCAGGTCCCGCCAGGCACACCTCAAGTGCTCATCATTAGCCACCCATGGCTGGTGGCTTCCATCTGGACAGCGTGGGCCTGAGACACTTCCATCATCCTAAACATTCTGCTGGACGGCCCTAGTCTGGGTTGCTTGGCTAGACCTTCTCAGGGAGAGAGGCAGGGTAAACAAGAGAGCCATCCTTTCGGATGCCTGCCCTACCACTGTACAGATGCACAGGCAGTGGGACCAAGATTCGGAGCTGGTCCCACAAAGGGTGGGGGTGGCTGGGCGAGAGGGCTTCACCCACTGTTGGGCTCTGGTGGGACAGTTACATGGTAGTGGTTTCCCAGCCCCACACAGGGGAAGGTAGGGCAGAGCATCTACAGAGAAGGAGGAAACAAACCCTCAGCCTGCTCACCTGCTCGAAGAGCCCGATGTACAGAACCGGGAGGGAGGTGTACAGCAGGTTGAAGAGCACCAAGAACCAGCCTTCGTACAGAGGCTAGGGAGGGAAGGGGTGGGCGAAGGTGGTTAGTGGTCTGCCTTCAGAAGCCGAACGGCCGGAAACAGAAATGCTCTCTACCTGAGGAGACCCACCCAAGCCAGCTCGGCCCCTGGGGAGGATTTCAGGTGAGTCAGAAATGTGCGTTATAATCAAAGGTTGGGTTAAACGAGGCTGGGAATTAAAAGGCAGAGAGAAGAAGCAGGGTCTAATCCTTCTAAAACAGCACCATGGACTGTTTCATTGAAGGGCTTCAATAAAGAGCTATAGGAGGAAAAATAGCTAAAGGATGTGGGGTTTGGTTATTTTAGACTTAGGGAGTCACGGATGGGTACAAGAGTTAGAAGAGACCCCACAGACAATGAGCCCAGCTCTCTTCCCGATGCATGAGTCCAGTCCAGTTAAAGGATATGAGTTTCAGTTGCAAAAGCCACTTTATGCGCATTTGGCGAGTGAGCAAATAAGTAATGATCAAGACTTTTACAAGAATCAAGTTTCTCACAGCTGGAGAAGAGTCATAAATGAGTACCTGGAAAAGGCTAAGCTGAGCCTTGTTCTGTGGGACTGGAAGCAGAGGTATCGGTGTGAACTCACTGTTTTCTAGCACACACAAGGCAGACAGATGGCAGACACAGACATAGAAACAGACAGAGAGATGCATGTCTATCCATGGGTTCTACGTGCGCATTTCCTAGCTCGGTCTGCAGAGACGGTAATAGCACACCAGCAGCAGCCAGCTCCCCAAGCACTTAGCTCTTGGTGTCTGACTACAGTTCTCTGATGAAAGAACCAGGGCTTCTCACAGGAGCGGCTGATTCCAGGGTCAGGGCAAGGAAAAAACAAAATGAGCCTGGACCCTCTTTTAGAGCCAGAAAGTGAAGATGTGTTCAGGGAAAAGCAGGCCCATGTCAAAAGGACAAATCGGGGACAATTGGAGCAAATAAAATACACAATCAAATAAATATCCATGAGTCGATAATGATCAAAATAAGTCATTTCATAAATGAATGAGATGGAAGAAGTGGTTGGTTCTTCCTACAGAAGGATTCCGGTTAACAAACGTAGAAAGACGGCACGTTGTCCTCACCAAGGTCGGGGACAAGGCAAGGAGGGCAGCCCTCACCATCTTACTGGGAGCTCCAGCCAAAGCCGGTAAGGAAAAGATATAAAAGTCATTCAGGCTGGAGAGAAAGAAGGAAAATTATCTCTATTTGTAGATAACATGCGGAAAATCCCAAAGGATCCACCAGAAATCTCTTAGAGCCCATAAAGGAATTCCACAAATCTGCAGAGCACAGATCAACACACAAGAAACCATCTTTCTGGGTTAGCGATCATGATCGGTTTAAATAAAGTATAAGCTAATTTTCAAAAAAAGAAAGAAAAGAAAGAAAGAAAGAAAGAAATCATCTGCATTTCTAGACACCAGCAATGAGCAATCCCAAAAGGAAATTAAGAAAACAATTTCCACATACAGCAGCATCTGAAAGAAGAAAATATCTAGAAATAAAAAAGTAAAACAAACAATATATACTGATCAAGGGCACCTCTGTAAAGCCCCCTCTCAAACGCCTGGGTGTCAGTGACAGGGAGCTTTCCCCGGTCACAGCGATCTGTCTTCAGGTAATGTCTTACCTGAAGGGACTACACACAGGGATTCATCACCCCACGACTCTTCGAGGCTCCGGGAGGCGCCTCTACTCTTCACCACGATGCTGTTGAGTCTTGAAGCCCGGGACCCAGCCCCCACAGCCTTCTCTTCGCTGGAGCTCCAGCTTTCCCTCTTTCCCCTGGAAAGATCTACCTTTGGAGCACCTGCCCTGCCCTGGCTTCGACATTCAAATCTGCCAAATATCCCTGAAAATTTGGGGCCCAGTATGGTGCAGGAAACAACCCCTTCCTTCGCCTGGACGCTGTACCTCTGAAAGCAGCCATAGAAAATGTTCCATGGCCCTGTGACCTCAGGCAAGCCCTGCCCCATGAGGACCCCAGAGCGCGAGCATGCCCGCTGCTCTCCCGGAAGCCACAGGAAGGGCACAGCACCCACAGAGCATCCCCAAAGGGCTGTCCCTCCAGTGCACCTGGGCAGTGAAGCCGCTGTAGAAAGCGAACCAGATCTGGACCATCATGCCGGCCAGCGTCTTGTAGACGAAGTAGCGCAGGAACTTGCAGACTCGCATGTAGGACCAGCGGCCGTGCACCAGCAGCAGCCGCCTCAGGAAGCAGAACTGGGCCAGCATGTAGTCGCTGTTCTGCACTGCCTGCATGCCCTCCTTGCCCGCCAGCCCTACGCCGATGTCCGCAGCTGCAGGGGCACACGCAGTCCGTTGGCCCTGGACCACCCCTAGCCTGTCACGGACCTCCCCCAGGCCTGGTGCCCACCACTCACTCCTGATCATGTTGACGTCATTGGCGCCATCCCCGATAGCCAGGGTCACCACATTCTGGTATTTCTTGACCAGTGCCACAATCAAGGCCTTCTGCTTGGGCGTCATCCGGCAGCAGATGACGGCTCGGCACCTTGAGGCCAGTCCAACAAAGGCCCGCTCCCATCGCACCTCGGGGCTCTCATGAGTGTTGGACCCTTTGTTCTGCGGCACCAGCCCTATGCATCTCAGCCAGGTCCCGAGGGTCTGCCACATCAGAGAAATGGGCCTGGCCTGCGGAAAGTCTGTCCTCTGCTCACCTGGCTCCTGCCAGGATTCCTCTGCGTCCACGTTCACGTTCTGGACCAGTGCCTGGGACTCCTTGCTCAGAGAGAGCAGCAGCTGGTCCTGGCCAGCGAGGGAGGGTTGGGGGGAGAAGGGAGCACATCACTCTGCCTGCAGCCCTCCCCTTCGTGAACACCTCTGTACTGGCTGCTCCTCCTGCCCCTTGCCCCAGCCCCAGGCTGGACTTGACTACAGGGCTCCAGACCCTCTGACAACCATCTCTTGGAATAGCATTCACTTTGGCTTTTTCCACAGCCCACCCCCAGCCCCCATCTGCTACTCCTCCCAGCCCCCTCCCTTGTGCTAGGGGCCCCACAGTCAGCCCTGAGCTGACACTGACCAGGAACTCTCCACTAATGACCATGGCCGTCTGGACCCGCGATGGGAGCTGGTCCTTCGGAGAGCTCTTGCCGCTCAGCAGGTTGTTGTTGTTCTCCCAGGAGGCCTCCAGGATCTGGCTGCAGGGACCCGGCTGGGGCTCAGCCGTGCCTGGGCACGAGCTTTCTTCCATCCCCTCCCCGGCTGTGCCTCAGTTTCCCCTCTGGAAGTCCAGCCGGGTGGAGGCTGAGGACATTCTGCCGATCCCCAGGGCCACACCGGAGCTATGGGTGCCCCCTACCACCCACCCTCACCCTGCCCCCACCAGTTTCTCCGCCCCCATGTCCCCTCCTTACGCTATCTCCTCCTCCTCCAGAATGAGCATGTCCTCGGACAGCAGCTGGCAGGCAAAGCCGATATTCACCACTGTCTCTGCAAACCAGCCCGGCTCAGCCTCTGGGCAGCCTCCTGCCCAGGGGCCATGCCCACCCTGCCCCACCCACTTGCTATGCCAATTGCTATGGCAATTGGTTCGGTGGGGAGGGGCATGTGATCCAGGCAGCCAATGAAAGCCAGCCCTGAGACTTTGGCTACAGCTCTGAGCAAAGGGGCCTGCACTGTGGCTGTCTGGGACTGGGTGGCTGGAGGGAGATGAGTCTCGGGCCAGGGCCAAGGAATTATTAGCTAGATCATGTCTGGGACCCTCGGCACTTTTAGGAGCCCCCAAGAATGACTTTATTCCTTTCAAAATCAGAAGAAGAAAAAAAAAGTAAATGTATTCCAGTCTGGACATTTGTCCTTATACCAACACAGTTGTAAACTGTCATTTTAAATGTTTTGTGTGTCTGTGCCCCCTGTCCACAGAAATGCTAACGTGTGGGCCTGCTGGCACCCATGCCCAGAGGGGTCTTGGAGAACCCACAGTGGGTTGGGGAGAGCCAGGGCTGCAGGGACACAAGATCTGAGATTCCATACCAGCTTTGTTTCTAAGTGGCTGGGCAACTTTCAGCAGGTGCCCTGCGGTCTCTGAACTCAGCTGGGCCCAGCTAACATGCAAGGGTAACAAGAGTCTCAACTCATGGTGCTGCCGTGAAGGCCAAACACTCCAGATGTGCTCGGCACAGCGTGCCCCCCACCAAGGGAGGTGCCTGGGGGACCCCAGCAGTTCTAATCATCCCACTTCTTCCTTTCCCAGGAGAAGGTGCAGGGCAGGGCTGACCCCAGACGAGTGGGACAGGCTGATGGGGGCGCCTGGGGGACATATGCACTCTCTCTCTCCCATCTCCCTTCTCTCCCTGCTGGGGATGGCCGTCCTGAGACCTACCTGGCTTGTCCCCCGTGAGTACCCACACTCTGATGTTCCCTTGCTTGAGACACTGGATGGTTTCAAGGACGCCGTCCTGGAGCCTATCCTCAATGGCTGTGGCTCCCAGCAGCTAGGGGGGCAGGGAACAGATTGAGCAAGGACCCAGCTACCCTGGCAGGGGTGGGAGATCTGGGAGCCCACAGGGCTGGAACCCCCTTGCCTCCTGTGCCGCGCCCACCTGAAGGTTCTGCTCCATCTCCTCATACACCTGGTGCAGGGCATGGGCCCGGTTCTGAAGGATGCTGGCCTCCTGGTGCCGCTGGTGCCACTCCTCATAGGTGTCCTCATCCACCCTTTTGTAGGCCAGGCACAGCGTGCGCAGAGTCTGCTTGGCAAAGGACTGGGGACCGGCCAGGCAGGTGCCATCCTGTCACCGCCCTGCCTCCCTGGCTCTTCTCCAGCCACTGACTCTCTCAGCCCCTCTCCCTCTGCCTAGGCTTCCTGAACCTTGACCCCCACCCACAGTCTGTTCTCCCCAAAGGGGGCCGGGATCATGTGGCGCCCTGCTCCCCACTTACTCAGCCTCCCAAGAGGCCCAGGTCCATTCTGCCTCCAGACCTTTCCACTGTGGTGACCCCGCCAGGAGTGCCCTCCCCACACACACTCTGTGTGGCAATTTCTAACGATCCCTGAAGACCCAGGTGCAGCCCTGCTGGACCCCCTCCAGCCAGGGCTCTGGGAGTGCAGAGGGAACTAACGGAAAAAATCCTGTGGGTGCCCATCCCCACCCCGACTCCGGCTGGGAGAACTTAGAGCTCCAGGGGTGCCCCGGAGGCCGGGCGGCCCCAAGGCAGGTACCGGCCCAGCTCCTTACTGCTCTCCTACTCCCTCACCCCCAGGTCTTGTGCCCTAGTAGGTGGCCCCAGGTCTTGCTTTGGCTCTTCTTTTTTTAAGATTTTATTTATTTGCTTTTAGAGAGAGGGAAAGGGAGAGATAGAAACATCAATGTGCGAGAGATACATCTATCCATTGCCTCTCGCACGCCCTCAACAGGACCTGGCCCACAACTCAGGCACGTACCCTAACTGAGAATCAAACTGGCAACCTTTCAGTTCACAGGCCGGTGCTCAATCCACTGAGCCACACCAGCCAGTGCTTGCTTTTGTTCTTAACTGGAGGTGGACCTCAGAGGTTGGGCTTGGACATGACCTGGCTCCCTGGCAATCAGGAGCTCCACACAGGCCTCTTGCTCCTCTTATGCCTCAGTGGACCTATCCATTCCATGGAGTGGTTGAGCCAAGCCATCACGTCAAGCTCCTGGGCTCTGGGTCATTGTTCTGACTGTACTTCCCCAGTTCTTAGTCAGAAACCAGCCGCCTGCCCCAGACTCCCTGTCCCGGCAGAGCAAAGACTCTGAAAACTCCTGAGTGAGGGCCCTAGGGCATTCTTTGCACAAACACACCCCTATGGTATCTGTGCTGGATGATCTAGGGATGCAGTGAAGGGCTTGGGGAACCCCAAAGGGTCGGGAGTGGGCTGAGAGAGGTAACTTGGTATGACACGTCAGCCCCATGTTAGGGTCAGACAGGAAAGTCTTTCTGGAGATGGGGACCAGGAGGTGGCGGAGCCCTGAGAACAGAAAGATCCTGAGTGACAGTAGAGGAAGGCATCCAAGCAGAGGGAACAGTGTGTGCAAAGGTCCTGGGGCATCACCTGAGCATGGGGGAAATCGCAAGCTGGAAGCTGGGGCCCTAGGGAACCTCCTGGAGGGCAAAAAGAGCCAGTCTAGAGAAGCCGGTAGGAGACTCAATGACACAGCCTTGAAAACTTGGCTGAGGAGTTTTGGCTTCACCACGGAGACAAAAGATTTGGAGCAGGGAGGCTGAGTGTGTCCCAGAACCAGGCCTGGCTTGGCAGAGTGCGGTATCCAGGGCCAAAGCCTAACCACAGAGGGTCCTTGTGTGACTTAGAAAGAAATGCCCCTCTGTGCAGATGTAGCTTGGAGTTCAGCTCCTCCCTGCCCGTGTGTGCTGGGGGAAGAGCAGAGCCTGGCCGACTGTGCATGACCACCCTGCACACCCGAGGCCATTTCCTTGCACATCCTCCTCCTCTGCCTCCGTCCCCTCCCCCTCCATCCTCCTCCCTTCCCACAGGGCCTCACCGTTAAGGCCTCTTCCGTGGTCCACTCTTTCAAGCCTTTCTTACGCAAGCGATCAAAGAGGACAGTGTCTGCGCCTTTGGTGTAGAGGTAGATGGAGCCCTCAGGGTTTCGGACTGTCGGGGGAGAGGCCTGGCTGCACATAAGCACTCCCCTTCCTGCCCGCCCGTCCCTGGGGCCGAGGGTGCTCACCCAGCACGGACATGCGCTTTCGGACGCTGTTGAAGTCCATCATGGCCAGGACCTGGTACACCCGCTCCTCCCCCAGCTCCACCACTGTGATGCTGTCCTGCGTGCGTGCCAGGAACACGTAGCCAAAATTCCGGGCTGCTGTGACCAGCGCCTCCTCATCAGGGGAAGCCGCCTGGTACAACAGCTGGTCTGGTGGGGGAGAGGACCAGGGGAATGGGGGGGGTGAGCATTTGCTGAGAGCCGCCTGTCTTTTGGGGACCCACCACCCATCTGTGGGAGGTCCCACTTCCATCCCTGTAGCCCAGGGGACGAAATAAACACAGTAGGTGCTCACCAGATACTGACAAGACATGGCTCTGGGGCCAGTATGACTGCTAAGCCAAATAAAAGAAAGTGGGCACTTGGATCCCAGTCTAGATGACTTTCCCTCCCAACTCAGTAACAGACTGCGAGCTCCAGGCCTGGATACCGTCTAGGTCCAGAAGAGGTAGGGCTTGGTACACAGGCCTGAGCACCCTCCAAGCCGGGTGACAGGAGCCCTGGGGATTGGCTGGATAACCTCGAAGGCTGGAAGACCGCCTCAGAAGTGTCAGGGCCTGAACACCCTCTCAGGTCGCGCAGCCCACAATGCACTCACTGTCCTTCTTCTGTACCATCACTGTGTGGCAGATGGCCAGCAGACGCCAGAACTCCCGCACCATCCT
The DNA here is from genome assembly GCA_004026765.1 of Micronycteris hirsuta. Taxonomy (NCBI): domain Eukaryota; kingdom Metazoa; phylum Chordata; class Mammalia; order Chiroptera; family Phyllostomidae; genus Micronycteris; species Micronycteris hirsuta. Next base: position 103,153 of record PVJI01002481.1, on the reverse strand, counting down.
GTCCTCGTTGCTGCGTACAGCACCCAGGAGCCTCGCGTTTTGGAAGAGCAGCTTCCCATCAGCAAATTTGTTCCAGAGGTAGGGGCTTTCCTGGGGTGGGGGACAAGCTGGTTCTGGATGGGTCACTGCTCGCCCCTCCCCACACCATCCAGTGCCGCAGGTCCAGCACTCACCTTACGTAGGGCCTCCTCCTCATCTGGGCCTGGGGAAAGACCTTGTTTCAGGCCTCAGCTCCCCAGACTGCTCGGGGTCCCGCAGCTCCCACCCCCAGTGCCAGGTTTCCTAGGGCCTGGACTCTGAACCAGACACCCGAAACAACAAAGGACCCGCCGCCTCAGCTTTGCCTTATGCACAAAGGAGGAAGAGATGGAGCCCCATTACCCGGGAATCTTAGAAGAGGCACCCAGAATGGAATGAGGCCCCAGTGAGCACATCTTTTGTGAACGATTAGTTTGATTCTCAAAACCTGGTTGCCGACTCTGAGAAATTGGGTGATTTCAAATAAAAGCCTGGGCCCATAGCACTTATAGAAACGTGAGAGAGACCAGCCCAGGTTGATGCCACTCACCACAGACCCCACTGTTCCCTATCACCCACCCCTTAGGCCCTGGCAGAGGATCAGGCGGCATTTCCGTTTCTCATACTGCTGACTGCCTGCTACACCTAACAGTTCCCCAGCTGGGTCCTCTGTCAGCTCCTGCTCTAAATCCTGTCCCCTAGCTATAAACCAGATTGGGGTTGGTGCCCTGTGCCCTGTGCTCCTGCCAGCTTTTAAGTGTGGGCTGTGAGCTAAGAAGGGTTCTCACATTTCTAATTGGTTAGGGGGAAATCAGAAGATGAATGTTGTTTTGTGAAACATGAAAATGCAATGAAATTCAAAATTAGTGTCCTCAGTAAATGTTGGTGACAATCAGAAGCAGAATATTCTATCTCGTGACACGTGAGGCGCTGTGAAATTCGGAGCTCGGTGTCCACACGCAGCAGCTGCTTTCTGGGGACAAGGGCTGAGCTAAGACTCCACAGAGACGGCACAGCAGGCGGAGCTAAGAATGTTGACTCGCTGGCCCCCAGAGAGAGGACGCCTTTGGCTTCAGGTCTGCGGTTCAGATCTGGGTGGCAGTGCTGGGGACGAGGCTGAGGGCAGGGTAGGTCAGCCATCCCTGAGACCCACACAGCTCTCCTGGGGGTCGCAGTTACCCCGGTGGCCCTGCCACACCCAAAGGCCCGTTCTTGCCAGGCAGCCCCGTGGGTAAGGGACGCGCCAGGGCCAGGCCTCACCGTAGACAACGCCGTCGATGCAGCACTTCCTGAAGGTCATGACATTCTGCGTGAGTGTGCCCGTCTTGTCGGAGAAGACGTACTGCACCTGGCCCAGCTGGTCGCTGAGGCTGGTGTTGCGGACTTTGGCAGGCAGGTCCCGCGGCTCGTAGTACATCTGCACATCCCAGTTGATGAAAATGCTGTTCCCCAGGTGGATGAATTCAGCTCTGCAAACACGAGCTGGGTCACGCCCTGGCCTATAACCACCCAAGCTCCCACACGTCTCCCGCTGAGCAGTGGGTGGGGAGGAGGCTCACGTGAAGAACGCGGACATGGGCACCATGACACTAAACAGGATGAGGAAGCTGCAGAAGATGAGGAGAGCCTCAGTGGTCACACTGTGCCCGTGCTCCTCAGCCATATAGTGGTGCTTGGCCTTGAATTCTGTCACCTTGTCCCAGAAGCCCAAGGTCAAAGCCATAGAGATCAGCACCAGGAACACGAAGATCTGCTCAGCAAATGAGATGGTGGAGCACGTGGAGGGACCCAGAGCAGCAACTGGATACCTCAGGGACTCGCCAACAGGGACACACTCAGTGTGAAAGACAAAAGATGGGATGCCCCGCCACCTAAGCTCTGCCATCAGGGTGGGGGAGGGTAGCTGGGGGCAGGAGGCTGGCAGTCCCAGGGGGAGGGGAACTTGCAGGGGTTTTGCTGGGTTTTATGGCTGCTATTTTAAAAATTATTACAATGACATTTAAAAAGATAAAGTTGACTAGGCAAAAACTTAAAAATTGTTAAATAAATGTGCATGGAGATAAGGTGAACATTTTATTCTCTCCTGTGGGTTTGGGAAAATGTCAGGACCAAAATTTATTTTGTAGCCCTGAGTGGTGTGGCTCGGATGCTTGGGCTTTGTACCACAAAGCAAAAGATCTCCGGTTCAATTCCCAGTCAGGGCACAATCCTGGGTTGTGGGCCAGTCACGTGTGAGAGGCAACCTCTCAATGCTTCTCTCTCATATTGATGTTTCTCTCCCTCTCTTTCTCCCTCCCTTCCCCCCTCTTTAAAAATAAACAAAATCTTTATAAAAATTTATTTTAGAAAAACATTTTTTTTTAATATAATGATTATAAGAAGGTTCTCTGGCCCACAGACCTTTCCGTATGATCAGGCTGCATATTTTGCAGGGGAGGGAAACTGAAGCCTGAAAAGTGACAGCCGGGGCTTCTGTGGGAGGGGCCCTTTCCCTTTCTCCTCTGTGCTCCTTCCCACTTCAGGGCGGGGGCTCCGGGCAGCTCACCGGAATCACCAGCCTGTTCGTCAGATGATCTATCTTGGTTCTCTTCAGATGAATCTTGCCACAGTTCCTCATGATCTTTGTGTCAAAGCCTGCAGGGTTTTCATCCATCCATGCACTCATCTGTCCATCCATCCGTCCGTCCATCCATCCATCCACTCTTCCATCCATCCATCCATCCAATCCTCCACCCCTCTGTCACCCCGCCCCTCTAACCACCCATCCACCTACCTGCCCAGTCGCCCACCCATCTATATAGAAGCACCCTGCTTTTTCCAGCCGAACGACAAGGGTGCTGGCTCAGTATGTCCATTTCCAAAGTTCTAGATCCCAGGCCCCATAGAAGCCATGCTGGGAGGCCCACATCTTATGCTGCAGACACGAGGCAGCCAGGCCTGGTCTCGTGACTTTTTCCCAACGACTGCAGGGTTCTCACCCACCCCCACCAGGACAGCTCACACCGCAGGGGCCCTAGAGCAGACGTACCGGCATAGATGACCATTCCGTAGCAGGTGTCTGTGTTCCGGATCTTGCAGCCACGTAGGAGGATGTTGCCGCTGTCCAGGGAGTATTTCTTGCCCTCCCACTTCAAGTGTCCCAAAAAGTGGTGCATTCGGCTGTTGGGTTCTTCACACACCACCTTGCCTATGGGCAACAGGGAGCTGAGGGCATGGCTGGGGGTGGGCCATCTCTCTCCAGTGCAGGATGGGGCAGGGCGTGGGGAACATTCCTTCACCCTCTGGTTCTGGCCACCATCTTGGGCCCTGTACTGTCCCAAATTTGCCCCACTGGCACCGCCACCCCACTGCCACGTAGCCTCTCCTGGATTCTCCAAAGCTGGCTCTGTTAAGCCTCAAGGCTTTTGTGCATGCTCCTCCCTGTGCCAGGACTCACGGCTCCTTAGGGAAACCCTCTCTGACCCTCCAGCCAGATTAGCTCCCCCGCCAAAACCGCTTCCTCCTGGTTACATCCTGGGAGGTCAGCAGACATTTATTCCTGCCAGCACTGTCGTGAATACCTATGAATTCTTGGAAAGGAGGTACCAGCCTCGTCTCCATCACGCTGGGGACCCTGCAGCCCGGCCCAGCACCTGGCGCACCATGCCCCGCCTTCCATGCAAGCAAGGCTTTCCTCAGATATCATGGGAACAAAGGCACCAGCGCCTGAGTATTGAGAGCAAAGGGGCTGTGGTTTGAGTGAGTGAGTCTGCTCTGGAACCAATTAGAGTATCTTGTCTTTGCCACAAGGCAGGAAAAAAATAATGTATCCCCTTGCTAGGCTCTGGCAAACAGTAGTTGTACCCACAGGTGTGAAATGTCTCACTTTTCAGGCGGAAAATAAGAAGCTGTGATGGATAGGTTGGTTCCCTGTCTGTGTTCACAGGCTGCCTTCATGATTGAAAAACCAAAAATATTTTCTTTAATGTGATTACATTTCAAAAACAAAATGTAATGCCTGATAAAATGGTGTCCCATGTTTGGAAACAATAACAGAAAACACCTCAACTATTAAGTGGATTGAAAGGACATGAAACAGGCCTGGGATAAGCTGGCCCATTCAAAGCCATCTCAACCCCCAGCACCTCCCAGCAGACCCCATTGCCATCCCCAAGACCCAGTGAGATGGGGAACTTCCACGCCCGCTGTACAGAGGAGCAAACAAAGGCCCAGATGGGGTGGATGGATCGCCACCACTCGCCTTGAAAGGAAACCATCTTCCTGACGCTGGTCAGTTCTTGGTGCGTGGCCATCGGGGCCTGCCTGAACTTCAAGTTGGTCTCCCTGGCGATGAGAAGGGGAGCAAGGTGAGAGGTGGGGATAGGCAGCATCCTGGGCAAGGCCACCCCAGCCCCCTTCCAGAGCCACTCAAACATTTTCACTGAGCCCCTACTGTGCACCAGCTGTCAATCAGGAAGCTAAGGCCCAGAGAGGGAGAGGGCCTTGCCCAAGGTCACAGAGGACATTTGCAAAATGGCTTAGGCAAGACCTTAAGGTCTTCTACTTTCAGACACCTGCACCTGAAGCACAGTAGGGCCCCCCAGAACTGTTGGTGCAAAAAAGGTGGGCCCCTTTATCTGCTTTAAAGTTATTGCCCCTGCCAGCTGCGGGTGCCCCACACATGCTCCCTGCGTGAATGACCTAAATATTCCAGTGGGCTAGGGAGCCACATTTTGTGGCCACTAGGGAAGACCTTGCTGGCCCCCAGGCCCCCAGGGATGACCAGTGCCTCACCCATCAATGTCGGCCGTCTCCACGTAGCACAAGCTGCTGGGCTCCGTGCTGGCCAGCAGCAGCACATCGGCCTGGGGTGGGGAGGGTTGGAGTGGGAGGGAGGAAACAGCATTGCGGGGGGAGGGGGGGTGGCGGGACAGGAGGCAGACCAGCAGGAAGGCAGCCCTCCCCCAGCAGCAGGGAGTTCCGGGCCGGGCTGACACTAGCTCACCGGGACAATGTTGTCGTTGTGCAGACGGACGAGGTCCCCCACACACAGGTCCTTCCATTTTTTCCACAGAAAGCTGTGGGGGGCGGGCGGCAAGTGTGAGAGGGGACCCAAACCAGGCCTACCTTTGGAGCCCCTGGCCCCCACGCCACCCCCAAGCTGGAAGAACAACTTGGGGAAGGGGCTGCAGATGCCCCCATGGTGCTTTGCTTCCCTGCATGCCCACCTCCAGGTCTTTGGGGGGGGGGGTGGACTCAGTCCAGGTAGGAAGTCCAACCTTCCCTAACTTTGTCCCTCCTCCTCGTTCTGTATCCAAGTCCCTTCAGACCTTCTCTGCCTCTCCCTTCAGCTGAACTCTCAGCCTTGTGAGGGTTAGCATTCAGGTCCTCATCCTCTGTCCCATCACAGGGCCCACACCCAGGCCTGGTAGACCTCAGGCATCTAATAAATGCTGGCTGGGTCTGTCAGACATCAGACTCAACCAGGATGTCCAGGGGGAACTAAAGGTTCTGGGCACTCCGATGGGCACCCCTCCCTGATAGATCCTCACCCTCCCACATCCCCCTCCAACTGTGCTGGAGTCTTCTTCCTTAGGATGAACTCCCCCAACACAGCACCAGAGGCCTCACCTCTTCCCCACCAGCACCTGGCAGGGCCTGTTGTTGATGGTCCTGTCACTCCTGTGTCGCCCCTGAGCCAACAGGGGTGGGTCAGAGGGGTGGCTCTGCCCCAGCCCTGCTCCCCCAGGCGAACCCACCCCCAGCCCTGCCCCGCCCTGCCCCCACACCACCCTGGTGAAGGCTGGGCGCGGAGCACAGTTCCAGTGCACACATGTGGTCCTGACGGGGAGCCCACAGCATCCACATCTGTCTGGGGACCCTGGCGGGGGAAGGGACTGCGGGGACAACTGCTATTGGCAGCAGAGGGAAGGCATAGTCCACCTGTTACCCACTGTGGCAGCAAGGGCCAAAGGGCCATGGGGCACCTGTTCCTTGTGGCAGCAAGACAAGGACCCCACCCTGTCCCCAATCCCCTCCCCAGCTGTCCTTCGACCCCACTTACAATGTCATCTACCAGGTCTCGGGTGGCCCGGATGACGAGGAGGCAGATGAAGGGAGCGAAGAGGGTGAACCAGGGCACTGTGGAGATCTCGGGGACACCCTGACACACAGGTGGGTCATGCCAGGTGGATAGTACTGACCCTCCATCCCTGACACTTCCCCCAACTGCCGCCCCCTGCCCTCCCGCCCCACCCCTCAGCCTGGCATTCTGTGTCCCTCCTGCCTACTACCTGGGCCCGGGGCCAGCCACCTCCCCACGAAAACTTTGGGACAGCTTCTTCTCTATTTCTTCTCCTTTCCTGAAACTTCTCCCTAGCAAACTCATCTCCCTTCCCTGGCCAGCTCCCATGTCACACTCTCCAGGAAGCCCTGCCAACCCCAAGCTCGTTCCCTGCTCAGAGTCTTGGCTTTGCTGTCCCCTGTCTGTAACCCTGCTCCTCCCAGACACCCTTCAGGCCTGAGCTCCAAGTGAACTCCAAATGGGCCTGGATGGCATGTGGGTCCCCTTCCCATCACTGGTCCCCGCTATGTGGTTTAATGACAGTGGCTATCAGGGCCACTGCCAGGTCCCCAGTGTCCAGCGTAAGACCCGCACACTGTGTGTTTACTGGATCGCTGGATAAAAGCAGAGGGTCGGAACAGAATGAGATGTTAGGTGAGAGGCAGGGCACTCTGTAAACTGCCCGCCCATTGAAAGAGGAGGCTTCTCAGGTGGGACTCAGCCCCTCCGGCAGGGCCACCCAGGTGCTAGTAAGTGACCTGGGGGGTCCTGAGAATCTGCTCTCAACTTTTCTTTCCTCTTCACCCTTTGGGGTCAGGTCAATGGGTTGGGGACAAGGGGGTCATGTGGCCAAGGCCATCCATCCTGAGGAGGGGCTGTGCCCTCCTCGAATCCAGAGGAGCCACTCATGCACCTTCATCACTGAACACATATTGAGCACCTCCTGTGAGCCACGCCCTGGACTGGGCAGTGGGAATGCAGCCAAGAGGGTGCTCCCAGTGTTTGAGGAGCCAGATACTGACCCCCCGCAACTCCACGGTCAGACTACACACTTGAACCCCCGTATATCTACAGAACCATGTGTCAAAGCTAGTCAGGGAGGGCTTCCTGGAGGAGGCAATTTGAGCAGGTGAAAGGAATGGTGTGTGCAAAGGTGCCACCCCTACCCTACCCCACCTGGAGGATGATGATAAAAAGGAAGTAGAGGTTGGACATTCGGTGGAACTGCTCGTACAGATTTAAGGGCAGGAAGGAGAAGAAGTTGTACTTGGCCGTGTGGATGGTGTTGTCCTGGAATGAGAGCCAGCATAGGGTACTGCCCTAGCCAGGGCCCCACCCTGGTCTCGCCCCACCCTTTGGTCATAATAGGCAACAATTGAGCACCCAATATGTGCAAAGCCTCCAACCAAATTCAAGACCTCAAGCCAGCTCTACTGGGTGCCAGCTGAGTGCAGAGCCTGGAGCCAGCATCAGCTGAGCCCCTACTACATGCAAAGACTCTTCGAGCAGGACTGTGATCCCAGTATTTTCCAAAGTGCGACACACGCAAGGGGATTTTAGAAAGAGCCTGATGAACACATTGTACTTTGAAGGTTTAGTATTAACTGATTTTAAGGTGAACTGGGGTGGGGCCAAGGAAACACAGGAAATTCTAGCACCGAACTGGTGATTTGCTCACGATTAAAACTGAGCGGAAGGGGTTGACTAGGTGGGAGGAGGTAGGGGAGAGCAGTAAGGCGGGGCCACCCACCTTGTACTTCTTCCTCTGCCAACACAGGAAGGCCTTCCCCTTGAACTGGTCGTTGTAAGTCCGGTCGTTGGCCTTCACCTCCCAGGTGAACGCTGGAGCCGGAGAGTGGGGCATGGTGTGGGGCATGGTGTGGGGCGCAGACGAACACTACCTAACGATCCCCAGAGGAGGTCTAATGGGCCTCTGGGGGAACCCAGACACTGGAGGCGCCTGGCTCTCTGCCATGGGTGTGGGAGCTGGTAAACAAATACCACCCCGGGCCAGTCCCTAGGCACAGAGGACAGACCCTGGGAGATTCAGTCACACCCATTCCTCCCACAGAGGGGTAAAACTGAGGCCTGGTGCCCAGTCCGAGGCATACGAGGCTGCTCACCCAGCCTGGGCAGCCCCCTAGTTCAGATCTGCAACCCCCAATTCCTTAGCCCAGCATTCAGTCGTGGGATCTGGGACTACTTGTAACCCAATGAGAACCCCATACTGGGTCTGTCAAATGGGTTTGGATGGTCTCCCTGTCTCCACATTCTAGCCACCACCCTATAATGCCCCTTAGTTTCCTCCACAGACCCCATGCCACCCACTTGGCCCCAAAACATGCACCTGAGCTCTTATCTTCCTCAAGGTCCTCGCTGTAGGCCAGACTGCCCATGCTGGTCCAGCTGTTGGGGAGAGGGGTTCAAGGTCACACCAACGGCCCAGCCCTTGCTAGACACAGTCTATTGCTCCACCCCCTTCAAAATATCACCTCCCACTTCCATTAGCTGCACCCTCCCCAGGCTCTGAAGGTCCAGCCACTGGCTCTGTGTCCTTCCCTGGATATCCGGGGCCTTTACTGATCCCCAATCTTGCAACAGCCTCACATTCACCAATCCCCCCAGCTACCAAACTGAGGTTGCCTCAACTTCCATTACAGCCGGCACCCCAGGATGGATTCTGGCCTGTGCTGCCTACCCTCAGGGCTGTTCTCAGTCCAGGCTGCCATCGCTTCTCCTGGGATGGCCACGCCCACCTCCTTCAGTTTCCCTGCTGCCCCTCTCCTGCCCCAATCCCCACATGGGACACAATGCCCATCCCACTGAGGGGCCCCATCAGTGTTTGCTGATTGACTACATCGGCTCCAGGGTTATACATTATATCGGTAAATGGATATACTAGAGCCAGGCTGCTCCAAGAGGTCTGAGTGTGGTCTCAGGACAGTTAACTGTGATGGAGGCAGACACCAGACCTCCCACAGAGCCCGGAACCTTCTCACTGCCTAGTTCATGGTCACTCCTTCAATGCCAGGATTTGTCTCACCAGGGAGCCCTCAGCAGCTCTCTAAGTCCTTGCCAGGGCTGTTCCCTCTGCCCAAGGAGCAACCTTCCCACATGCTCCGTCACTGCCTCCTCACCCTTCCGGTGTCAGCTTATAGTTCTCAGATGTGCCCGGCTTGTTCAGGCACCTCCTCTGGGCTCTCCCTCTGCTTGGGGTCTCATCACCCTTTCTCCTCTGCTTCTTTCCTTGTCTCGGAGGCCACGTGCACTGGAAACCTCCCAGGGCGGGAGGGCTGGTGTCTGAGTCACGTGTGTCCCCGGAGCTATGGGGGAGGACCTGCTCAGGGCCAGCTCTGAGGCTCCTGGGAGCCTAAGCCGTGCCATACCCCTTCCCCAAAGGAAAAGAAGGGAGGCTCAGCCGGTGGGGGCTGGAGTCCAGGGAGACCCCGCAGAGGGCAGGTGGGGTTGGAGAGGTGCTGGGCCAGCCAGAATTCACTCCAAGTAGTGTAACTAGGATAGGAAGACGCCCCGAGTGCTTGCCTCCTCCTCACTCCTGTACAGCTCACCCAAGCTCCCCATTAGCCGCCCCTCCCGAAGTCTCAAGGCTTCGGTTTCAAGGCCCAACCGTTCCTCCTCCCCCGGGTCCTCCCTGGGCTGGGAGATCGATGTACGCAGTCGGCACCCCTCCGGACTCCACCCTGCGCGAACCTCTAGGGGGCGCCCATCCCGCCGTTGCCCTGACCTCCCGCCCTTCCTCTAGCGGACAGAGCCCTGACAGGTTGCGCGGGTACCCCGGGGATGCACTGCAGCGGGAGCGCCGCCGCCCACAGGCACGGGCCAGGGCGCGGCCCTGCCTGGGGCAGTCCCCGGGCGTCCAGGGCCGGGGATGTAGTGGAGCAGTTTGCCCGGTGCCAACGGGCCTGAAAAGAGAGGTGCGCGCGCGGGTCCAGGCAGGGCCAAAGGGTGGGCCTAGGCAAAGGAGGACCTAAGCGCGAGCCGGGGGTGAACTGAGGGCGGGGCCAAGAAGAGTCCGGGAGGGCCCTCGCAGAGAGGGCCTGGGTAGGGGAGAGGGAGGGCAGGCCCTGTGGGCGGAGCCAGGGCAGAGGCCGAGCCTGGGAAGGTTCCCTGGAGTAGTGCCAGTTCAGCTTTGAGCCCGCTGCTGTGGGTCCGGGGCTGAGGTGGTCAGTGGGCGGGGTCTTAAGCAACGGACGGGATGAGGAGGCGTGTCTTAATAGGTACAGGGTGTTAAGGGGACAGTCCTTAGGGGCGGGATCTTGTAAAGCTGGGCCTGTGCGTAATGGTTTGGAGCCTGCCGAGATTGGGCGGGGCCGGTATAGGACGAGGGGCGGAGGAAGGACACACCGGTAGGTAACTGCAGGTACCTACGTGGGCGTGAGTCTGAGGGTTTGGGTTTTCACACCTCATATGCGCAGGCGCAGTGTTGGGCGCCGGGCTAGGGCAGGCCGTTAGCGCCCACCGAGGCTATTCCCACACCTGGAGGAAACTTACAAGTCTCTGTCCTGGTTGGTGCCCACTGAGCGAGCAGCCTGGGCTTTCGGGGGTCTTCCTGAAGGAGGTGATGGGGTGGGAGACAGTAGTGAGGCTGAAGCAGCCTCCTGTTGGAGATCGGGACCTGGTCAGGGCGGGAGGGTGTGTGGAAGGGGCTACTAAAGTTAGGGTCCCCTTGAGAGCTGGGACTCATGGCGGGTGGGGCAAACTGGAGATGATTAAGCTCCGTGTTTCACATTTTCACTTTTTGGAGGCTCCTGAAGTATGGATATTAGGAAGGCAGTGGGCTCTGGGCACTTTCCCCTAGCTCTGGGGTCCTTCACTCTGGCCCAGTCCTGACCCAACAGAAAGGGGTGTCTTCTTCCTGCCTGGGGCTGAGTCCCCCTGAAGTACCAGCATCACCAATGAGCAAATGGGTGAGTGAACGAATGGATGAACAGCAACTTCTCAGTCACATTTCTTTGCAAGGTGGATCTGCACATCCTGCTTGGCCTCTGGGAGTGCCAAGTAAACCTCTCCATTCATTCATTCATTCACTCAACAAATGTTAATCCACCCCTACCCAGTGGTTAATGAGAAAGACCCTGGGGAAGAGGCTTTAGGAGAGATCTTGCTGGGTGCAGGTGTGATGAGGAGGTCAGGGGACCCGACTTCCTCCCCGGGATAGCAACAGTGGGCAGAGGAGCTTCCAGAGCAGTGACAAATAGGTTTTGGCCTCCAAGAGCCAACAGGTTTGGCAAGCTGTAAGCTTGTAACCTCCTGAATTGGGGAGCTCCTCTGCTAGCTTCCCCTCATTTGTGCTGAGGGGTACAGATACCACACGGAAATGGGTTTCTGTGAAGCCACTGGCACCACCTAGACAACTCTTGTTTACAGAAGAGGAGGGTGAAAGTCCACTGGTTACAAGAATGGTCCCAGAGGGATGTGACAGTGGCAGGGGCCTGACTGGACCAAACACTGTCCCCCTCCAGAGCCCCCAGGCCCTGGGGAAATCTGAAGCAGCCACGGTCCAGGAAACCCCTAGGAGGGGCACTGCCATGTCCTCAACCCAGGATCCTGCCCTCTTGGCCTTGAGCAAAAGCCAGAGTGACAGGGTGGCAGGGCCTCCTCATGGCAGCCTTTCTCCCAGCACCTTTGTGCTCCCACATCAGGACCTGAGGATCTTCTGTCCCATATTTTTGGCCTCGCTTTTCACTTTGAATAACTTAAAAGTGGAATCTTGCCCTGGCCAGTGCGGCTCAATTGTAGTGTCATCCCATACTCCAAAAGGTTGGGGGCCTGATTCCCAGGCAGGGCACATACCTAGGTTGAGGGTGGAACCCTCGGTCAGTGCAAATATGCTTTAAAAAAAGAATCCTGAACAGCCCTGGCCCTCCCACACCCAAGAACCAAAACACCACACCCATGGAGTGAATTCAGAGAGCTGGGCACACACATTTCTAGAGATCGGCAAATGGCACACAGTGGACCACGGCTGCCTTGCCCTTTCTGTGGTGGCTTCTCAGACATTCAGCCTCTCACAGAACTTGGCTGCAGGCTCCCACCAAGGGACTGGAAGAGTGACAGGCCCTAACCATCCACACTGCCCAGGGCTCTTGGTCTGCAGGGGAACACTGCATCCCAGAGCAGGGAGCAGGGAGGCAGCCTGGGAACCAAAGCTGGCTTTCCTGCCCCCTTACTCGGGCAAGTCCCAGCCATGGGGACCATGACCTCCACAGCGTATGCGGAGCCACACCTGGCACCAAGAACACTATTGGACCCCATTACATCTAAAATCCATACAAACATTTATTCTGTCCCTGCCTGGGGGTGAGAGGAGGTTGGGGCACTGGGAGGGGCTGTGGGCCTTGACAGCTCCCAGGTGAGGGCGGGGCTCCAATGGGAAGTGTCCAGACACCAGGACCCTGAGGACATCTGGAGGGCCAGGCCCTGAGGGCTGGGGGAGGGGCTGGCTTGGTTCCTAGAGGTCAAGGAGTTGGGGGACGGCTGGGGGAGGCCAGTTCTCACCCAACCAAACCCAGGCCAGGCTGGATTCTTGGGTTCTGGTGGCTGTGGAGGCACCAGCTGACTGCTCCCACCCCCCCCAACCCTCATCCCCCCCAGGAGGGAAGGCAGCACCAGGGTCTTGCTCCTCCAGATCGGGGGAAAAAAACTATGCAAGTCATCAGGTTTAAATTAAAAATAACAATACAAAGTAAAAAAAAAAGATAACCCCTGTCCAAACAAACCTGTGACAAGCCCACCCAGCCCACTAGATACTGGCGGGTGAGGGGGGAGGAGCAGGTGGTCAGCCTACAAAGATCACTGCTGGGGACAAAAGCAGGGCCTGGTGGTCTGCCAGGCAGGTGGTCCCAGCCTCTGTCATCAGCAGCAGCAGTTTCCAAATGATAGCAATCTGGGGCAGAGGCAGGGAGGGCGCAAGGGGCCACATGGGCTGGGGCTCCGTGTATGTCTTGAGCTGGGTCTTGAGTGCCACGTGGCTCCTCCCGTGCTCTCCATCCCCATGTCTTGGTGACATGGGCAGGGTTAGCTCTCAAGATTTATTGCACTGTTTTGGAAGAAGCCTGGGGCTAGAGGATGGGCCAGGGCAGCGGGAGGCAGGAAGCGGGAGGGCAGGTGGGCAGGCGGCGGTCACCGCTTGGTCTTGGCGTCTTCTCGAATCTTCCAGATCACCAGGTGCATGCAGGCACTGGCGTCCTCACTGGAGCTGTGCCCATCCACTGTGGAGTGGGCAGAGGACCAGGGTGAGCCAGCCCTAGGGCCCCACCCTGCCTCTGTCAAGCCCCAACCCTGGCCCCCACTTGCCCCATCACTCACCGTTGTCCTGGATGATCTGTCTGAGGTAGTCAGCCATGAGATTCCGCAGGGAGCGCTTGTAGGGGAGGCCCAGGCGGTGTGGGAAGAGCACAGATGTGTCCACCACAGTGCTGTGGATGACCTATGGGAACAGCCAGCCAGTCCGGGTAGGGTCCAGGACCCCAGGAGGCCCTCAAAGGCGCCCAGGGCTTGAAGGATTCCAGAGCAGCATGCCTGGTCACTGACCCACAGCCCCGCTCGCACTCTGAGGATAGAGCCTGCGAGGCCAGGATACCTTCAAGGCCAGCAGGTCACTCTCTAGGCTGTGTCCGATGAGGATGGTATTGGCATTGAACATGCTCAGGAGGACGGCCTGGACGTCCCGGAGTGAGATGTTTGTGTCGGCAAGGTCGGCCTCAGTCACTCCAGAAAACCTGGTGCAGGCAGGGCAGGGGACTCAGGGTAGCTGGCAGGGCACCAGAGGTCCCCAACCCATAATCTGGGTCAGGGTCAGGGGAACTGGACATTGGTGGAGCATGGGGTTCCCACCCTGGGATCCCAGTCCTTCAGGGTCAGGACGCACCTTGTGTTGTAGTCAACAATCTCGTTGTCCGGCTTGACGAAGGTGTCGTAAACAACCTGCATGTCAGTGTCCACCACAGTGACACGTGTCAGCTCCAGGCCGTATGTGGTGTAGGACTGCAGGCCAGAAGGGCACAGCTCAGACACACCCCACAGCCTGCCCGCCTCCCTCCCCGGCACCACTGACCGCAGCCCCAGCCCAGTGCTCACGAGAAGGCTGCCCCCCCCAACCCAATTCCAGAGCCCCGCGACAGAGGCCTAGGAGCCCGGGGGTCAGAGCAGGCGCACACCAGGCGCCCTGTCCCAGAGCCTACACTATGCACGTGAAGCCCGCACAGCATCCGCGTGCAGAAGGGACCCTGAGTACACGGGCTGTGCCCAGGGCGTGTGGCGTGTGCTGGGGATGAGGTGAGAGTGTCTACTTGGAGACGAGAAAAGCCCTTTCTGAGCAGAGGCTGGCAATGAACCTCAGAGCCACAGACACAGCGTGACCCGCAGGGAGGCGGGTCCAACTGCTATTCCCGGCTCTTCATCTGCTTTTTTATCCTAAATCCTGCACTGGCCCCAAGCTTCTGGCGGAGGAGCAGGGACAACCCCATGGAGCAGAAAGGCCCTTGCAGCTTACAAGGGCCGTGAGTCCTCAGCAAGTGTCAGCCAGGCGACTCACCATTTCACAGTCAAGGGCGTAGATTCCAGGGTGAGCATCTTCTGGAAGCTCTTTATCAAAGGTCTTCATGAACCCTTCCAGGTTTTCCTTGCGGCCATCCTGCACGTGTTGCTGAGGGTGGGGAGGGGAAGGAAGGTGAGGGTGGGAGGCTCAGAGGGTAGGGAGGGGACCTCAGGAAAAGCCAACAAGGCTGAGTTCACAAGACCAGACGAAACACCCCTTTCCAAAGAGATAAACCAGAGGACAGGAAGAGGGCAGCTGAGGTACCCTGCTCCTATCAGGGCAGGGTAAGATATTCCCAGGATGAGGAGGCATCAACAGGACCCAGGAGACCTACCTTGGCAACCTGGCAGCCAGTGGAGCCAATGGCCGCTGAGCAGCACATGTACTGAGTCTCCCAGCCACCAGCCGCTGCAGGGGAGACAGGGTCAGTGGCAGTATCTCCTGCAGGTCGTTGCTGACACCCACTTTGCCTTCCCAGGAGAGGGGACCCCAGCCCTGGGTTGAAGGGTGGCCCCTGTGAGGCCAGGGGTTCCAGCCCTATTCCTGGGGGATACCAGGCCCTACAGAGGAGAGAGGACTTGGGAGAGGGGCAGCCCCTGACCCTGCACGGGCCCTTCTCCACACTGTCAGCGAGAACATGTGTAGGCATGGGTCCCCTTGGGGCCTGCCCAAGGAAACACGGCACCCCAGGGGACCTTCTGTGTGCCCCCCGGGGGTGGGTTTGTGGGAAGCCACCGGCGCTCCAGGAGACCAGTGCGTTCTCGTGGATGAGAACCTGGCCACACCAGCCATTAAGCGAGGCCAGCAGCTGCAGGACAGGAAAAACCCATTGTTCCCAGACGCCCACGTATTTCCCACAAGTGCTTATGCACTGAAGAAGGGCAAGTGGGGGCGACGGGTTGTGAGGAGGCCTTCCTTTATCTCTGTCTAAACGTTGTAACAGAAGATCTTCACGTTACTTTCGTCAAAAAGTACAACTAAGGGAAAGAAAATTAAAAAGGGGTTGGGGAGGGTCAGAGAGAAGTGGGCCAGGCCTGGGTCTCACCTCGGTTCCGGCGGAGCCGCCCCCAGTGGTAGTAACACTCTTCCTCACGCACACACCGGCCTGAGGGGGACACGAGGTACTCGGTGCCGCAGCGGCAGCAGACCCGGCAGGAGGCTGGGGATGCAGAAGGGCAGACAGGAGGACAGGTGAGAAGTCAGGCCGGCCCCGAGGCCTGAGCCTTTCTGTGTCTGCCCTCCTGGTTCCCGCACACGGACGGACGGCCTTCCCTGTGCACCCTGGAAGGAGCGCAGGGCCAAGAGGCCACTCACAGTCTTTGGGCGGCTTCTCCTCGGCGGTGAAGAGGACAGCGCCCCCTGGCCTCTTGGGGTGCGGGAAGGGATAGCCGTTCTCCTTGAGCTGGTCCTCAGTGAGCAGGTACTCCTTGAGGCGGTCATACAGGGCAGCCCCTGCAGATGACCAGGACAGGTGATCAACCCCACAGTGAGGTTAAGGACGGCCAAGCCGAGGGGCAGGCAGTGGCTGGAAGGGTGGGCCTGGGGTGGGGAACGGCACAGTGCCCTAGGCCCTGGAGGAGCCAGGCTCACCTTTCAGATCCTCCACACGGGGGCTGCTTGGGCGGTTGAGTGAGAAGCTGGTCTTGGCGGCCAACTTGCCCCCCAGCACCACCTCATGGGACACAACCCTCCGGCCACTGGTTTCTGGAAGCAGGAGGAGAAGGGTAAACAAGGCTCAGCATCCCCCATCCCTCCTAAGTGCTCCCCCACATCCTCAGTGCCTGTTTCCAGGACAGCCAGGTCACCACCCAGTCAGGGGAGGCCTGACCTCATGTGACCCTGAGCCAGTTGCCCCACCCCCACATTAACTCAGGACCAGCAGGCCTTGGGCTGCCTGGAAGCCCCTGTTTTCCCTCCATCTCCTTCTGAGCGGGGATTTTCACCCTTGTAGGGAAAGAATTTAACATGAGATATAATGGCCATCTCGTCCAGGAGAAGTGGATGGAGGGGGCCCAGCCGAGAACAGAACAGGGAAGCGCCTGCTGATGGCTTAATGCGCCCTCAAGAGGCACCATAAACGTCTTCCCAGGTTAATGCACAGAGCAGGCAGGGCGAGCTTTGAAGAGGCAGCCCCATTAGCAGGCTGGCGGCCCCTTGCTGGAGAGACCGGCTCTCAGAGGAGGAGGTTCTCAGAGGAGGAGGGTGGTTAAAAGCAAGAAGAGGCTGTTCTGAGGGCACGGGGCCAATGCCAGCTTAGGCAGAGCCCGACAGCTGGGGGCCTTTTGTCTGAGAATCTTACCACTCAGAGCGGCAGAAAGGCTGCCAGAAGGGTCCCAGCCACTCTCTGCGGGAGGTGTGGGGCTGACTCCTCTAGATGCAACACCCAGGCTGCCCCCACCCCACCAGACTTACTGCTGAGACCAGGCCCAGCACTGGGGACCAGGCCCCGCAGCTTCTTCAGGGTGTTCACAGCTACGTTCAGGTAGATGTTCTTGCTGGGGCTGCGGTCGTAGGCCACCTTCTCCTCGTTTAGCGCCTAGGGATGACATGCCACTCATTCCTGGACATCCTGACGGGTGGTCCTAGCCCTCTGCCCAGGTCCTGGCCCTGCAGCCCCCAGACGCTGGCCGCCACTTCCCAGGGTCACCCACCTTCTCTATGGCTTCCTGGTTGGAGGAGCAGAACTTGAGACATTCTTCAATAAACAGGTTGAGATATCGCTGACGGATGACAGTGGGGACTTTGCCCCCAAACTCTTTTGGAATAACGGGCTTCTTTAAACTCTGGAGGCAACACAGAAAGAGTGGAGGGCGGTGTGCCCCGCCAGGTCCCCTGACACACTTCTTGGAACCCTGTCTACACAGGGGGAAGCCTGCTGAAAACTGGGGCTCAGTGACCCTGAGGGGTTATCAGAGGCTGGCCGGTGCCAAGAGATGTCTATTCCAGCATTGACAAGAGAGGAGGGCACATGGCACTCTGCCCTCTCTTTCTGCTCAATGTTTCTATAAACCAAAACTACGCTGAAAAGTGAAAGGCAATGAATCTAAGCAAAAATGAAGAGGAAGAGGGAAAAGCAAGCCTGAGACGCTGGGTGCATCATGAGTGGGATGCCCTGTCTCCCACAGGAAGGGGCAATACCTGTAAAGATGGGCTGTGTGCCACGCGCTTGGGGGTGATGGTGCTGGTGGTCTTAGAAGCCATGCCTGACAGCGTGCGCGTCTTCAGGGGCTGGCTGCCCAGCTCAAGGCCATTGGGAGGCTGGCTGCTGCTGGCTGCAAGGGTCCTCTTGGCACCTGTGGGGGTTGGCGGGGGACAGGGGATGTGAGTGCAGGAAGACAGTGCGCCCATCACTGAGCTGCAGAGCACTAGGCAGCTGCGGTCATTCAGCATCAGCAGGATGTGCATCTCGGAGCATAGGGAGGAGGGCGAGGGGTGGGAACACAGGCTGTGGAAGGACATTAGGCTCTATCTGCTTTTGGGCAAGTCCATTGAGAGGGGGGACACAAAAATGGAGCTGCGAAAGCCAGCAGGATGGTCCGGCGAGTGGCTGGGGGCACGGGAAGCCTCTGCCACATGTTCCGGCCCCTGACTCCGAAGCATTGACATCTGAGGGAGGAAAGGTCCTGGTTCCTGGACTAAGGACCAGAGGGTCTGGGACACCCCAGCCTGGTCATTGTGACCCAGCTGGCCTGCCCGCACTACCTCTGTGTTCTCCTCCCTCTTTGGTGAGGTCACAAACCAGTCTCCCACCCCCAGGAAGGAGGGTTAGGGTTAGGGCTGTTTCCAAGGGCTCCGGGTGGGGCAGCGGGGCCAGGGAAGGTGCATCTCCCAGTTTGTGTGCACAGGGGACCGCTGACCAGCTGAGCCTGGGCGTGCCCCTGATGGAGGGACAGGAGCAGATGAGGAGACTAAGGCACGGAGTGGAGGGCCCAGGTCCCTGGTCCCTGGGAACCCCATGCCAGGGTTGCCTTGCAGGCCCCACAGGAAGGAAGGGGGGTCTCTGCACTTTTCAGACGTTAGACTCATGCAGGTGCAGCACAAGAGCGCAGCACTGGGCGGGTCTCCCGAAACTCCAGGAGAGCCAGGAATGCTGGCTGTCACAGCAGTGACTGTGGATGGCTGAACGCAAAAGGTGCAGGTTTATGAAACTTCACACATCTCAGGGTGCAATCTCCCTTCTTTGAGCTAAACCCACAACCATGCCCGTCACTGTTCTAACTCTGGCACCCTGGGGAGAGAGGGATCAGGGTCTGGACACACCAGGGAAAACCAGGGGAGGGCTGTGGACACCTGTACCTGCAGGACCACCAGGTGGAATCACCCACTCAGCTGGCTAATCAAGCGGGTATTTAAACCAGCATCAAGGACACCCCCGAGTGGGCCAGACCTTTGGGCTGGGTAGGCCGAGCCGGATCTGAAAAGGTTCCCAGGTGACTCCAGCAGTCTGGCCTGGCACATTTCCTCAGCTCCAGCTACCACCAAGTAGACACACTCCCATCGAGCGTTCAGCTCCACTTTCAGACAATGCCCAGTTGAGAAAAGTGATCCTCAGAGCCAGATGAGCAGCAAATACATGCCCCAGCCCTGTGCCAGATCAGCTGGCTCAGTTCAATTAGGGCCTGGGACCCTGGGTTACAGCCCCAGGCCGGCCCCTCTTCCTAGCACCACCATCTGGAGCCCAGTGCCTACACTCAGACCAATCCCTGCCAGGCCACCGGCCTCCAATACTCTGGGAACCCAGGGGAGGCAGGGACACAAAGACCAGGAAGGGACAGAACGGGAGGGCCACAAGGTGACCTCTAGGTCAGGGCCTTGGAGGGAGGCGGGAGGCCAGAGCTGAAGAGGCATGGGACTGGCAGACAGACACCCCTCAGACTCTCCACAGCCAGCCCCCACTGCCAGCACCAAGGCCAGGAGAGGCCTAGAGAACCATGCCAGTTCTGCCTTAGCCTCCTGCTAACAGTCGGGGAGACACTCTGCCATTTTACAGACAAGCACACTGGGGCCAGGCCTTGCTCAAGGTTACCACTGCAGGTACACTGGGTGCCTCACCTCCCAAGATCTCCCTGGGACTCACCTGTAGCCAGGCAGGGGTTGGGGACATGGGCAATCCTCCTCTTCTCTCCAGGAACTGCAATGTGAATGGAGGACGGCTTCTCGGGTGGCCGCTGAGCAGCCTGGAGCCAGCTGGATGACTCTCTCTGTGCCTGCTGAGTCCGCCGGTAGCACACCTCCTGGGCAGTGGGAAGCCGGGTGGGGGGCAGCGGGCCTCTCCTCACAGGCTCTGGCTGAATGATGAGAAATTCCAGGACCCAGCTGTATTGGGGGGGCGGCACACAGAGCAGGCCACCAGGGGCAACAGGCTGATGGTAGTAGAACCACCGGTAGGGAGGCAGGGGATCCAGGGTTGAGGATGTACCCAGCTCCACCTTCAGAGCTTGTAGATACCCTGGTGGAAACCAGCTCAGCACGATGGCCCCCAAGCTCACATTGTCCCAGTTGTCCCAGGTGCCAGCATGGCCCTGTTCTCCTGGCCTCTGGCATCTAAGAGCCCAGTCTGTGCCTTCAGCCCTGATATAGGCACGGGGCGGGCAGAAATCCCTGCCCCTGCTTAGACTGGCATGCTGACCCAGCCCCATTTGATCTAATCTTCTCTGCACTCACTTCCAGAGTCCCAGGCCTCCCTCAGAACTGAATCAACAGGAGGGAGCTCCAAGTTCAGAGCGTGGGGCCTATCCTCTGGCCACAGAGGAGGAATCCAAGGCTCAGAGACATCTGGCCACTTGCCCAAGATCACATAGTGCGGCTCAGAGCAAGGCAGAGGCCGGACAGAGTGACCTTGGGGGAGGGCTCACCTGCATCGCACTCACCCTGCTCTGGGACCCACTACCCCCAGCATGGAACACACCTCAGGCTGGATGGGGGCCCCAGGCACTTCTCTGCCAGGACACAGGGAGTGCTGGACCACATCTGACAAAGGAACCCATCGAACTTGTTCTGCAAACAAGAGATCCTTTCCCTCCCGCCAGCCTCCACCCAGGACCCCAAAGCAAACCCTTACCTCCTTGCCTTGCTTGGAAAGATGAGAGATCCTCCTCTTTTGCCCAGGGAACAGAGTGGTCAGACCCAGCTGCTCCTTGTTCTCCACCTTCTCTTCTCTGGGGGGCTGAACACACAATCACCCCTCGGTAAGGCTCCCTCGCCTGGCCTAGCCACCCACACCCACACAGCCTGGGGATCAAGGAAGTACAGGGGGAAGGGCAGCTCCGTATCACATGCGGGTCCTCACCTCCAGCCCTAGAGGCACTCCCAGCCCTGTTTCCTTACAGGTAAGGAAACAGACTCAGTGCCCTCCACCAAGGACCCTGGGCACTGGCCCAGTCCTGAGCCCACTTCCATGCCACACTGGGAAGAGTGCTGCAGATGCACCCAACCCTTCATGGACAAACTGCTTCTGGCTCCCCTCCCTCATCTACCCACCTGCCTATCTGCTTGCCCACCTTGCCCAGGGCAAGGCTCAGAAATGTGGGAACCAAGGGAATGAAATCAGATGGCAATGCCTCAAAGAGCTGTGAACGGGATGGTGCTAACAAGGAGCCCGGGGTCAGACTCTGAGACCCCCACAGAGAATGCAGGTTTCTGAGGTTTCTGTGCAGGAACTGCTATATCCTGCTGTTTAAAGCAGGCGCCCTCTGGTGGCTAATATGGGGACATGGGACAAGGAGACGGGGGGTGGGGGGGGTGGGGGGGCTAGCAAAGGTTTGGGAGAAAGGCCAGAGGAGGGAGGGGAAAGGAGAGGGGAAGGAAAGGGGAGGAGGAGGGAAGAGAGAAGAGGAGAGAGGGGAGAGAAAGGAGAGAGAAGGTAGTGGAAGAAGGTAGAGAGGCTGGAGAAGGACTGAAAGGAAGAGAGGGGTTGGAGAAGGGGGAGAGGAACTCTGAAGAGGGGGTGGGGGTTGAGGACACCCAATCCCCCATTGCCTGACACTCTTGGAAGCTGCCACAGGAGCCCCATCAGGTAGGCCAGAAGCCTGCCAGTAGACCATAAGCCAGTGTTCTCTTTCCGAACGGGGTGCAGGCGGGGCAGCAAGCAGCCACCAAGGATTGCTGAATTTTGGAGGCTATCTCCATCTTGGCACTGAGACTCCAGTCACAGGGAGACGCTGGGGACGGAGCACCCAGCAACCTTCCTGAACCCAGCCCAGACTCCCACCTGCCGGGCCAACCGGCCCCTGTCCTCCGTCTTGACACAGGTGGATTCATTGAAAATGCGCAAGCACTCCTCCATGGGGTCAGAGTCAAAGTCGACCTCCTTCTCCAGAGCAGAGTAGTCCACATCTGTACCTGCCCCAGAAGAAGAGGAGGAAGAGGAGGAGGAGGAGGAAGAGGAGGAGGCGGCAGTGGCCCGGCAAGGCGAGGGATGTGGGGAGGCCTTGAGGCGCTTGTGCGGCCCCCGCATGGCTGAGAGGCCCAGGCTCGAGTCCGAGTCCGAGTCTGAGCTGGAGCTGAGGCAGGGGAGGGCAAGGGGACACGGTCTAGGTGCCATGGGCCCTGGGTCCTCATCCTCACTCTCGTCCCCAAAGAGGTCTGCATGGCTCAGGGTTCGCCTCTGCAGCTTGGGGGCGGTCTGGGAGGTGCCCTCATCCAGTGAGTGGGCCTTCCGCTCTACCAGCTTCCCAGGTGGGGACTTCCCACCCATCCTGTCCGGCAGCTGGGGGGCATCTCCACGAGCAGGGTTGGGGCTTGGCTGGGGCCGCAACTGGTCATTCAGGCTTTTTCCTGAGCTGGCCACTGAGGTTGCGAGAGATGGCTTTTTCTTTGTCCCTTGAGGCCGCTCTGCCCTACGCTGGACACTGCCGGCCTGTGAGCTCCTCTTGTTTGCATGTGGCTTCACAGCTAGCCTCCTGTGCTCTCTATCCTTCCCCCTGTCTGTTTTCCGGATACCGTCTGTGGGGCCAGGCACTGGCAGTACCCCACTTTTCTTCTTCTTGGGTTTTCCCTTCTTGGGGCCGCTGCCCTCTTGCGAGGTCTTGGCTGGAGGGGAGCCAGGCTTGGCCGGGCACGCCCCGTCGAGGCCTTTGGGGGGCTGCGTGAGATCCCCCACGTCGTACTGCACGGCCATCTCCTTGGTCTCCCGAAGGCCGCCCTCCTCGGGCTCCTGGCCCTCCCTGGAGCCTGGCTTGCTGGGGCCCTTGCTCTCAGTTCCTGCCTGGGCCCTCAGAGGGCTGGCAGTGCCAGGCCTGTCCCCCAGAGCTGCGGCATCATCATCATCTGAGTCAGAGAACCTGGCATCACAACCACTGAAGGGGTCACAGGGCTTCTTTAGCGCGGGTGTGTAGGGCTCACTGCTGCCACGGGAGCCCCGGGGCCGCTTGGGGGCCCGGTCATCCTTGGAGCTGGCCCTGCTGAGCAGCCGAGCAGAGAAGTTGGACAGTGGGTCATACTCGAGGTCAGTGGATGGCCTGGAATCATCGACCACGTACTTGCTGCTGGAGACTGGGCGGCTGTACCGCCGAGGCTGACTCACGGCCTTGGGGACGTACTCCAAGGCGCCACTGCCCCCTCCACCATGGCCCTGAGCTGGGTCCAGAGAAGCCAGCAAGTACTTGCTGCCCAGCTCAGCAGGGGTGGCAAGGGGAGTGGGCTGGTAGCTGGCATTGGGGCCTAAGAGGCCTCGGCCACCAGGGTTGTAATCAAAGGACAGTGGAAAGGTATCCTCATCCAGGCTGGTGGTAGGGCCGTGGGGCGCCAGGGCAGGAACCTCGGGAGAAACATGTTCACGGGCTGTCTCCAAGAGCTCCCGGTACCGCCGTTGTTCTATCTCCACCTCAGAGCGCACGGCCTCAATGGCCTGGTTGACCAGCTCCAGCTCCAGGATGTCTGAGTGGGGCTCGTCCCCTCTGCCCAGGACACCATTCTCCCTCTGTGCTGGGAGCTTGGGCAGCTCAGGGTTGTACGGGTCGTAACAAAGCCCTGGAACGGTAAGAGGGAGGAAACAGTGGTGAACAGGACTGTGAAGTAGCAGCCATGTGTGCCAGCAATCTGCCTTGACCCAGAGAACTGGCCTTCGAGAACCTAGCAGGAACAGACCCCTGCCAAGGCTTGACCTGCACGGCAGGATTCCAAAGGGCCTCTCCGTGCAGGGATCTGCAGAGGCTGGTATGTGGGGTGAGGGGTTTAGAATCCTGGCCCCAGAGACAGCCACAAGGTCAAGAGACTAGTATGGCCCCTGGAACAACTGGAAGGGGTAGAGACGTGACAGGTGAGACCATTAAGACCTAGAAGCCGAGATGAGATGGTGGTGGGATTCCCGCTGGGCATGCCTACACCAAGGCCACTCCACACTGCTTCCTGCTTTGGGGAGTTGGGAAGATGCCATAGGAGGCCTGACACCCAGGCAGGTCGAAGGGCACAGAGATGCTTGACAGGGTGGAAGGGCAGTGTGTTCAGAGCTCTGCAGTTCAGGTCTGAGGGTGGAAGGGGAGTAGACACAGCTCACCCAGCAGGGTCCGAGGTATGCAGGGCTCCGATCCACACCTCCACCTGCAGGAAAACCTGCCGAGCTGTCTGTACAACCAAGAAAATGGAAACCACTGAAGTGTCCACCACTAAGTAGCACTGTGGACAAAGGACAGTTTTAACAGGAAATAAGAGACAGAAGAGTGATCCCATGGGGGTAAAAAAGGGAAAAGCACATACCAGAGGTCAGCACAGGCCCAGTGCCACCAGTGCTGGCACAAAGCTCAAGGACTCACTTATTAAGGACAGAGGTGCAGACATCTTCAATGACATATGAGCAAATAAAGCATGACGTTTCAAGAAAGGAGTAATGTACACATTCAAATATATCAATCTACCATAAAAATCCCTGCGTTTAAAGTATTCATCACTAGAACTTCTATCGGATATAATTCTGCAACATCTCTGAAGAAAAGGCCGATGGGGCCCCTGCCCTGTGGTTGGAGAACGAGAGCCGATTCTCCCAGAGCCTCCAGGAGCCGGTCCTGCTCATACCTGGACTTAGCCCGTGAGGCTGAGTGTCGAGACCTGGCCCCCGGGGCTGTCAGAGAATCCATCTGTGCTGTTGGAAGGTCCCCAGGGCATGGTGACTTGCCATAGCAGCCCCAGGAAACTCATGCGACCTCACTTAGGGAGAAGCCCACTTGGCTGGCTGCCCACAGGTGACAAGCTTTGCAGGGGACAGTGGCTGGATCTGGGCTGCCTTCCGGAAAGGGAAGAGGGAGGAAGAGGTTCATTGTAGACGTGCAGTCTGGCTTTTAACTTGGATCCTATTTTTGAAATTGTGTTTGGAAAGGAGAAAAGCAACATGAATCTATGCCTCCAACCACAGAGGACACGCCGGGGCGAGGGGTGGGAGACGGCAGGGAAAGTGGCACGAGGCTGGTGCCGGCGCCAAGACAACGCCAGGAGCGTTCCTTCTGGGCAGTTCAGAGCAGGGGCAGCCACTTCATGCCCCCCGCATCACAGCTGAGGATGTGAGGTGTGAAGACCCTGGCTCAAGGCCCACAGTCCCTGTGCCTCCAGTGAGGGACAGGTGAAGGGACCATTCTGAGGAAAAGCTAAAGGCCCCAGCAGCAGGGTCGAGGCCACCCTCTCAGCCCACCCTAACCCAGGATGAGTCCCTGTGCACCAGTGGCAGACCCACCCCAGCTCAGCTCCCACCTACATGAACACTAGGAACCAATGCCCCCTCCCTCCCCCAAGTCCTAGTTGCCAGCAGAGTGGAGGAGCCCAGGCCAAGGCTACCAGCCACAAGCTGGGTCATTTACTGGGCATGTCCATAGAGGGATTGTTGGATTGCGCTGATCTCTGGCGGGGGCAGGGTGGGGGAGACTCCGGTCCAGCTCACTCCCTAACTCATTTCTTCAGTTAAGATGGCTCCTGCCCTACCCTGCCCTCCTTGTGGGGAATGGGAGCAAAGGCCCACCTAGTGGGAAGGCCCTCCCCCAGGACAGGTTGGTGGGACCAATGGACGGGGGTCAGGACCCATGCCCACAAAGGGCCAAAGGCAAATCAGCATGAAGCCCTCAGCCCTTCTCCAAGGTCAGGAGGTCAGAGTACAGATCCTGAGGATTTTCAGCCACTTTAGATCTGAACCAAAAGGGTTTCCCTGAGGAGCCTGTGTTTTGGAAGTCAGGTGGAGGCGGCACTGTGCCACAGGAGGGAGGAAAGTGGGGGCCCTGCAAAGCTCCTGAGGCCGCCTGGCCTTACTGACCTGGTGGACCAGAGGCAGAGCTCTGGCTTTCTCAATGAAAGCCTGTACTGGCATCCTTCCTAAGGGCCATTGCACCTGCTCCACCCCCTCCAGTTTTTAGGCAGCCCATGAACTAGCTTGTCAGGTGGGAAGGGCAGTGCACTTGGGGGTCCAAGCCATTCATTCTGAAGGGATACAGCTTCTGGCTGGGCCCCAGCCCTTCATTCGAACACCCTGGAGCTTTGCCAAGGTGGGGCGTTTTCAGTCCCAGGTGAAGGCTGCCTCCCTGCCCCACCTGCTGCACCAAAGGGCAAAGGAAACTGCTTAACACTTTTCATACCGCTCACGAGTTTTCTCGTGTTTCACACGCCATCTGTTAAGGACCGCGTCACGAGATGATTTAATTAACGTGCAGTCTGCCCAAAAACCTGTGGTCCCTGGCGTATGTCTGAGAGATTTCTATGCCGTATGAAATGTGTTAAGGAGGGCAGGTCCTGATCCTGCCCTCTCTGGGGCCTGTTTCCCCATTGGTACCATAAGGCTATATCATCAGCCTGAGGGGCTCTAGACAGGTCTGGGAGCTTCCAGCACACAGCTGCCAGTTTTGCTGTAGCTCTGAGGCCCAGAGCTCAGCCCCTGAGCCACCTCAAGGTTATCTGAGGGTTGGGGGGAGGGACACAAATACAGAAGATACGTCAGGCCCCCTGCCCCACCTGCCTCACAGGACCAAGTCCTTTAGGGGACCTGTCAGAACTGGAGAAGCTCCCAAGAAAATGTTTGCAAGCTGCCGGACGCCCTGGGGGCAGTCAGAAGGCAACTTGACAGGTGACCCTTGAGGTCAGGAAGGGCTACAGGCATCTTGGAAGGGGTCCTTCAATTATTGGGGATTAATTTGGATGGAAAGGAGCAGTGCTCCTTTGAGGGTTCACACCAGTAAGCACACCTCTAGTGAACAAGATTATTTGGGTTTTTCAGAAAAGGGAGAAGTCTTGGGATGGCTGGTAGAGCCCCTCAAAGGCCCAGATGAGGGTGTTACACTCTTTGGGAAGTCACACTCCCAGGCCTGGTTCCTGCCCCCTACTCCAGGGAGAGGGAGGGGCCTGCTGCGGCCCAGCTCCAGGGACACCCATGAGGTGAAGGGCCTGCCTGTGGTCATTTGAGGGATGTCCTGTGGGAAGGCCCCTCACCAGATCAGGGAGGGGGAAAGATATGGAGAGACCACTTCCAGCCCCTACAGCTCACCTTCCCCTGGTCATTCGTGCTTGGCTCTGTGCACCCAGCACCGCACAGCCACCAGGACCTGGCCTGGCTGAAGGACAGAGCAGCTCCCCCAGTGACCTCGACCCCCCTCAGACTTTCTGATTACCAGCTTCGGGAACAGGTCTAGCACAGCAGAGACCAGGCCTCTTCCCCCAGCTGCTGGGGCCATAGGGCATTGGATGGGAAACCTGTGCAGGCCAGGGCATGAGCCGAAAGGACACCACTAAACCCCAACAGGCTGACCCCAATCAAGACAGGTATAGGCATTCCCCAATCCTGGCAGCCACCTCTAACCTCTCCAGACCTTTACTCTGCAAAAAAACCCCTTCCTCAGTCATGGCTGGTGTGGCTCAGTTGGTTGGGCATCGTCCCGCACACCAAAGGGTCACTGGTTCGATTCTGGGTCAGGGCACATGCCTGTGTTGTGGGTTCGATCCCCAGTTGGGGCATGTACTGAGATGCAACCAATCGAGGTGTCTCTCTCCCTCTCTTTCTCCCTTCCCCTCTCTCTAAATTAAAAACAAACAAAAAACAACAACTCTTTCCCATTCTGGCCTTGTCCCAACCTCTGCTCCTTCCTGATCCCCCTGCTCCCACCACACTGTTCCAGAAACCACAGGAACCCTTCTCTAACTGCTGCACGTGGAATCAATGACAAGACATTGAGTGTAAAGACCCAACTCGGAGATGACCCCAGTCTCCGCCTTCTAAAGGCCCGACAAACCCCCACCTCTTTTCTCCCCAGTCTGCCCAAGGAATGGAGATAAGTGCAGGACTGCACAGGGTTGGGGGGAGGCTCATACCGGATAAGACCTCAGCAAGGACTCCTACAACCCAAGTGGCAGTCCTGGCCTGCTGATCACTGAGGACACCAGGAAGAGACACAGTCCCTGCTGCATAGGAGATAAGCAGGGACATAGACTACTCAAGGACTAGACCCACCCTGGGTGGCAGTGGCCTTGAGGTCGAACCAAGAGATCAAGGACATTCCTGAAGGCTGTAGTGGTGAAAGAACAAGTGCGGGGGTTGAGGCTGAGGGCTCAGGGTCAGAGGGCTCCATACTTGGGACTTTTCTGGGAAGTGGGATCTGGCAGACAGCACCCTCAATAGAAGGCAGGGTAACCCCCCGGGTCTGGCCACCACTCATTCCCCCCAAGGCCCGGCCTCTCTGCCCTTGGGGGCCTCCCCGACCCCTACTCCTGGACACTGGGAAGCCCCACTGGACAGACCAGGAGCCTGAAGCCTAGCAATGAAGGCACCTGGCCACTAACTTATTCTGAACCAAAGGAGAGTGCCCCACACTGCCCAGGGCAGCCCAAACACTTGGGGAGAGAACATGCAGGCCACCAGGAATGTGTTCCCAGGTGCACATGGGGGACACTTGAGACATGCCCCTGCTGAGGCCAGCTGCACCTAAAGAAGCAGGTCTGGGGTCCTCCTCCCCGCCTGGCAGGGTCCAAATCTGTCTCTAGGGCTGGTGACGACACTGGAGGACCTGGGATACTGGCTTGAGGCTCATATCCCAACAGCCTCCCCTAGCACCTCCCAGAGCTTTCCCTCAGCTCTAGCCTCACTTTGCAAATAGTGCAAGGTCAGGGCCTCAGCGCAGGAGGCACCACACAGCCAGCTCCAGGGGAAGGAAAGAGGGTCCCAGTCAGACCTGGGGCTACCACCAAGCCCTTTCTCTCTGTGCCCCCAGAGCCACCCTGGCATCAGTAACTACACTGCCTGTCAGACCACCCTGCTCCCAAATCTGGACCCTGGGGCAGGCTGCCCTCGAAACACCGACTGCCTGAGGCCAAGCAGCCTGGCTTGTAACCACAACAGGATATGCTTCAGAACCTGCAGAAATGTACAGGACAGTATAAAAACTGAGGGGAAGAACCAGAAGGGCGAGCTGCAAGGGTAAAGACAGGCACCCTGGGGGCGGGGTAAAGGCAGCCTTTTCTCCTTCGCACCTGTCCATCCTCATGGTCCAGGAGAGGGCACAATTCACTTCAGTGGGCCCAAGAAAAAAGCTTCAAAAGAGAACGCTCCCACTCTTCCTGGCCCCAGTGTATCTCCGACTCACCAAACATGTGGGTTTTCTTTCCAGCTGGTGACTCTGGGGTCACCTCTTCCACCACACAGGCTCCCGGGAGTGCCCCCGCACCCAGCACACTAGCAACTCGAAGCACCTTCAGATGCTCCAAATGAAGTCAGGCACACCCCAGCCAGGGGAGATGAAGGGCTGCATTCCTACAGGCAGTCCCGGGACGTGGGGCCAAGGCGAGGGAGAAGCCAGCTACATCCCCTAAGAAAGAGTCCACACACAGGGGTACACATGAGCACACTGGCTTTTATTATTTCACTCTGCAGGCAGGTGCTGGGGAGGGGATGACGGAGAGCTGACTCCTGAAACAGTGCCCACACCCCTGCTCTGTGAGGGCCCTCTGGGCCACACTCCCAGAGGAGGGGATATTGGTCTCTCCATACAAGTGACTGTGATATGTGACTGTCAAGTATGTGGGGATGGATCTGGCCTCTAGGACACTCAGGGACAAGCATCACCAGGATGTGCCTGGAGTGAATGCCCTCCAGTGCCCTCTGAACATTCCCTCCCAGCCACTTTCCAGGCCCTGCCTCGACCCCCTGGCTCCTCTCTACACCCAAGCTGACCAGAACAAATGTCTGCAGAGGTCTGTGGGACGAATGAGTGAATGATGAGTGAGTGAATGAAATACTGACCAAGAGCCACGGGCCCCCCAATGCCTGGAGCACATCCACTCCCAAGGACACAAGCCTTTGTGGTGATCAGAAGAGAGAGTCCCTTCAGGACAGACAGCTCCCAGCAGCCACAGAGCAAAGTTAACTGGCTCTGAGTCCCCCAATCTCCCGTCTTTGGCACAGACTGGTTGTACTGCAGGGGCTTTCCCAGGGCCTGTGCTAGAAAAGGACAAGTTACAAGTCAGCGTGACAACAGGGACTCCTGCTAGGACTGCTGGGGGTGGCAGGGATGCTGGGGGACAGCCTCTCCTTCCTCCTTCCTATGCCTTTCCAAACCACGGAGCATGAGAACATCCCAGGCCTTTCAATCTCCC
Source organism: Micronycteris hirsuta (assembly GCA_004026765.1). Classification (NCBI taxonomy): domain Eukaryota; kingdom Metazoa; phylum Chordata; class Mammalia; order Chiroptera; family Phyllostomidae; genus Micronycteris; species Micronycteris hirsuta. The sequence goes on along the minus strand of PVJI01002481.1, from coordinate 72,983 downwards.
TGACCAGAATCCTCCCAACCTGCTTCCAATATCAGGTAAAACTCCTCCTCAACCTTCAAAGCCCAGATCAGTAACCACATGCATGAGGACACTCTCCTGACTTCCCTACAACCCCGCATGCCAATTGCTCTCTCTCTGGACCCCAGCCCATATCTGTGATTCTGGATATGAATCCAGACCCCCTCCTGCCTGGTCCACAGATACATACTGAATTCACATAGACCTGGAAGAGCCCTTTTGGAGGGGCCAGCTCCTGATTTTACAGATGACACGAAGGCCTGGGCGTGCCTGCATGTGCAGGTCCAGGCCAAGGCCATAGTTTGTGAAATGGTCAAGTCCCACCCCTAGAGCATCCAGATTATGGGTCCCACCATTGGCTTCCCATCCTATTCTCCTTCAGCAAACTAAAGCAGCAAGTGGAAGGGCAGTTTCCCCATGAATGCTTCTTGGCTTTCAATCCTGCCTGCCACCCACTTATCTCTGCCAACAGGCATTCCACATAGCCACCTCCAGAAAACCCAGTGCCCAGAGGAAGCCACAGAACTGACTGCTCCCAAACTACCAGCACATGTCCCTGCTCCCTCAAACAGTGGCTGACCACTGCAGGGACTCATGGGGACCTGGCCATCATGAAGGAGGATGGTGACCAGAAGACACCTCTGTGAATCTCAGTCCGAGTCTGCCAGGACTGGCCCAGACCAGCCCCCTCACTGTGCACTTTTCATTTCCTTCTGTGTTCCACTCTGTCCTGAATCGGATCATACCAACCAGATTCCACCTGTTGCACACATGCAGCTCAAAGAATAACAAACCCAACTCCTAGGCACCCACTGCTCAACTCCCACCAGCTTCCACTACTCAGCTTACAAACTATGCACTGGAAATTATTCTGTAGAGGGGATTCTGGGGGGTGGTGGATGGGAGTAGAGGAAGACGGAAAAGCAGGAAGAAGGGTTTCTGCAGCTCAGCAGCATCAGACTGAGGAGCAGAGGCAGCACTGCTGTTTTGTTGAGACCTAGTTTGCAGAAGAGGTAACTGAGGCAAATAACACTGATCAGTGGGAGGCCAGGTTGGCCCCCTCCTGGCCTGGCTCTTTACACAATAGAGAGCTAAAGCAAAATGCCTTAACTTGGGCTCCACACCATCACAGGGGCTGAAAATGCAACAGGCACCCCACCTCTCCTATTGGAGCCCCTGGGGAAAAAACGAACCCCATCTAGGGTTCTTTTTTTTTTTTTAAGAAACAGAGAAAAAAAGAAACATCGATTTGTTGTTCCACTTATTTATGTATTCATTGGCTGATTCTTGTATGTGCCCTGAGTGGGAATCAAACCTGCAACCTTGGCATATTGGGATGATGCTCCAACCAACTGAGTGACCCAGCTGGAGTCCCCACCCAGGGTTTTTGGGCTGCTGTGCCTCTAGCCTCTGGGCCTGAGGAGCTAAGGGAGGTAGTGTTTGCAGGGCCTGTCATCCCCATAGGCCTTGGGGAACTTGCCCATCCCATTCCCAAATACACAACAGGCTAGAACTGGGACACTGATCACACTGGTACCACTGACATTTGGGCCTGGCAAATCTGTGTGTGTAGGGAAAGGGGCCATCCTGGGCACTGCAGGGTGTTGGGCAGTGTCTCTGCTCTCTACCCACTTAATGCCAGCAGCACTGCCATTGGTGACAACCACAGATGTGCCCAGACATTGCCCAGTGTCCCCTGGGGAGGGGGCAGGTTCGTTCAGGTGAGAAATTGCAGCACAAGTAAAATGCACACTCTGCAGGACACATCCATGTCTCTCTTAGTGCAACCACCTTCCCTAGCCCCTCCATGCATCCCACCCACTCACCACCCACTTCCCGCCAGCCTGAGCCCAGGCCATGGGCCACCTGTCAAGGCCTGGACCCATAGACTCACTGCTCTACTGATCAATATTAAGCAAAGGATCCTAAAATACCCAAGCTTGGATGTGGGCGAGGGGCAGGTTTTTACAGTTCCCAGGCCCATCTGGAGGGGCTGCCCTGTGTGGGAACCATAGACCAGGGATGGCCTCTTGCCTCACTACGGACTGTGGGGCCTTGGAAAACAAAACCCTACTTAGTCAATGTGGCAGGATCACGACCTTGGTGAAAAGACAAAGCCTGTTGTTTTTAAGACTGGGAGAAAGGAGAGCAAGCTAGCAGATTGAGGAGTCATACAAAACAGTTTTCTTTTGGCTTTTTGGTACTCTCTAATGTTTTTTAAATGAACATTACTGAGTCCCAAAAAACCCCGATTTGAATGGAGGGGCTTGTGTGGGGCTGAACCACAAACCAACCCAGGTTCCTTTCACTGGTAATACAGCTAATGCTAGAAGTGAACTCTGCACTGGTGACATTTACAGAGGACTGCTTTGTCAACCCAGAACACCTTTACTATAATCCCACCTTTACAGAAAAATCAAAACAATAGAACCACCCATCCAGAGCAGTAGTGAAGGCTCCTCCTCTGGGAGGACTTAAGCTTCAATCCCAGAAGCCTGGTGGCCTGGCTCCTTGGAGGTTCCCTGGGGTCCTGGAGCCACACCTGGATGCACAGCTTCCAGGGAGGGACATAGAAGTGATGCTTAAAAAAGTAAAGCGACCTCAGCAAGAAAAGAAACAACCTATGACCAGAAGACACTAACGTCTCAGGTCAAATCTCAAACCTCCTACAAGAATCCCTCCCAGATCCCTCGCAGCTGTCACCAAACTCTGCCGTGACACTGACAATCACCATCATGATATATAAAAAGAAGCAAGTCCATTAACGTTCTCTGCTCACCCCAAAGCAAGGCATTCCTTGAAAGCCTATTCCCCTCCCGTCCCTGTCAAGTGAGTCTGACACTCGGCTTGAAACACAGTAGGTGCTGCTAAGTAAGGTGCAGGCAGAAAAGTAGAGCGAAAACAAACACGGGCTACCGTGGGTAGTCCGGGTCCCGGCTGGAAGAATGTCGCCCGCAACAGTGTGGGAGGGGTTGGGCAGACAACAAGAGTCGGGGAAGCGCCGGCGGTGGAGTCCAGGCCTGGGCCGGGGAGCCTAGCCCGGGGCGGGCGAGCGGGCGAGCATTACCTGCTGCGGGGGACGCCGCTCCGCCGCCGCCGGGCGCGCCCGGGCCCCGGGCCCCTCGGTGCCGGAAGTGGCAGTAGGGCCGCCGGCAAGGACCCCCGGGCGCCCCAGACCAATAGGGGCAGTCGATGGCCCGAAAGAAGCCTGTGGAGCGTAGCATGGTCCGTCCCGCGGCGAGGCCCCAGCCGGGAGCCACCCAGGCTCCCGGTCCCTCACGGGCACCGCGGTCGCCGCCGCCCGCGCCTCACAGACCCCGACGCCGCCATCTTCTTCCGAGGCCCCAAGAGGCCCCCGGGACGCCGCCACAAGGCCCCGGGGAGCAGCTGTCCACAGCGCGCCCGATTAGAAACGCTAGATCTCGCCAGATCGAGGCGGGTCGCAAGTCCTTGGGCCAGAACAGACAGCCGCGAGGGATGGAGTGGAGTGTGCAGACTGTCCTGCCTGAGGCCTTCGGGAGGCTCGCCGGCGCCACCGCCCATCCTTTCGCAGCCGCAGGAGCGCCATCTTGAGCCCAAGGCCCCTGCGGCGTCTGGGCTGTCCACGGCACGCCTGACAAAAAAAAGCTCTTCAGGACCCGGCTATAGAACATTTGCGTTTAATTTGCTTTCATTAGTAGGTTCCTCTAGAGCTCCCTCTGCTGGACAAAATGAGTCCTGTACGTGAACCCTGCAACCCCAGTGCCTGAGTTAATTCCATCCAAGCTAAAACTTACCTCCACCCTGGTATACAGTTGGCTCTCAGTAAGTGCTTAATTTCTCCCACTTGGACTCGTGCCAGCAGCCTGATTCCCAGATATACAGGAGGAGTCCTGTTCTCCTTTACTCATTTGTCCACCAAATACTGAGCACCTGCTCTCTGTCAGCTGGCGTAGATGCTTTGCTGAGCCATATTTTATCCATTCATCAAATGACGGATATTTGGGTTGTTTCCACCTTTTGTCAATTGTGAATTGTGCTGCTATGAACACGTGTGTAGGTATATTTAATTGAGTGCTATTTTGTTTCAGTACTAGTTTTTAAAATGTGAATTTGTTGCCCATGTTTAGAACTTGGGGAGAACTGGTGAGGTGAAATGAGGTCATCCCTCAGCTCGCATTAGTAAGTGATCCATTCATGCTCACTGGCCTTGGCCATTCCTTCCACAAATGTCTATGAAGTATGTCTTCCATGCTAGAAACATCAGTGAACAAAGCAATACCACCACCTTGATGGAGGTGATGTTCCAGATGGGGAGACAGACAACAGGAACTTTAGGAAATAAGTAAGATAGCATAATACAAAGCAGAAAGTTCTAGCCCGGCTGGCTCAGTGGATTGAGCGCGGGCTGGGAACCAGAGGGTCCCGGTTCGATTCCCAGTCGGGGCACATGCCTGGGTTGCGGGCCAGGTCCCCAGTGAGGGCCATGTGAGAGGCAACCATACATTGCTCTTTCTCCCTCCCTTCTCCTCTCTCTGAAAATAAATAAAATCTTAAAAAAAAAAAGTTCTGGGGTTGAGGGAGTAGAATAAAGTAGGACTGGGAAAAGGAGTTATCCACACAGCCCTATGGGGAAAGTGGGATTTGAGAAGTTCTGAAAAAAGAGGAGCCAAGCAGACATCTAGGGGAAGAGCATTCCAGGTGGAAGACACAGCACATGCAAAGACCCTGAGGCAGGCCTGTTCTGGCATGTTGTAGGAACAGTGTGGAAGCCTGTGTGGCTGAAGCACAGTGAGCAAGGGGAAAAAGGGAGGTGATGGCAGAGAGGAAATGGGGGGGGGACGCGTCAGGTGGTGCAGGGCCTTGTGGGCTTCGAGAACTTAGACTTTTATCCAGGAGGAGGTGAGAGCCCTGGAGAGCTGTGGGCAGAGGGACACACAAGCAGGTTATGTCGGCAGCTGAGAGCTGTCTGGGGAAGGGCAAGGGCAGGGCCTGACTCAGGTGCTCACGTGCGTCCTCTGGTGGATGCCATGGGGAGGACAACTGTGGGGGGTGAGGGTGGAAGCTGGGGACTAGGACCGAGGAGGCTAAGCTGCTCTAGGTGGACGATGATGGGGCTGCAGCAGGGTTTTGAAGGTACAGCTTCAGGGAGATTTCCAGATGGATTGGATGTGTGAGACAGTCGTGATCAAGGGTAACCCCAAGGATTCTGACCTGCACACCTGGAAAGACAGAGCTGCCAGTGACTAAAGGGGCGATGCGAAAGAGCAGCCTGGTGATGGGCTGGAAACATTGGGTTCTGGGGTTCAAGGGGAGGTCTGGGCTAGTGATGGATCGAGGATGTCATCTGCACACAGGGGGACATAAACTGAGGGAAAAGTCAGAGGTCTGCATGCCAATGGAGCGTCCAGGAGGCAGGAGGGGACATCTTCAAGCTGCTTCTGGGGCAGGTGGGAGTGTCTCCAGGAGAGACTGAAGAAGGAGCTGCGAACATGAACCCCACATTCCAGGAACTCTGCCACAAAGCAACGGGGAAGTCTGCCAGAGGAGAACAGGGGTCTAGGAAAGGATGTCTCTGGTCTTGCAGAGCAGAATCCTACAGAAAGGGAACATGGGTGGAGCAGGAGTGAGGGAGAGCGAGGGAGGCCGTCCTCAAGTAAAGGTGAGGGCCAGGAGCAGGCTACCCCCAGACAATGGGGCCGTGGGCTTCCTGGAAGCAGGAATGGTCCCTAGAGGGTCTGCAGTGGCCTACCAGCAGCCCTACCAGCTTGCATGGCTTTGGAGACCACTGGAATCTGGATGCCATTTTTCTAGAAAGGTGATTCAAAGCTCAAGCCAGCTTCTCAATGCTCCCTAATCCTCCCTCAAGGGGACCCTCCCCTCTACTAGCCACCTTCCCAATTAGGAGCATACAGTAGCATATAAGAGCCTGAGCCTGTTGGGACACGAAAGTTGGGGGGGGCTCCCACAAATGGCCCTGAGGGGGTTAGGATCCCCCAGCGCCACCCCAGCACACCATGCCTCGGTAGGCTGGTAACAGGGTGGGAAGGGGGTGATGGTCATCACAGCTGAGCAAGGCGTGGGTGACCCTGGACAGCAGCATATGCTCCTGCAGGGCGTGACTTTGTGTCCCAGCCACCGTGGACTTGCCAAGATCCCCACATCTCTGAATTCACTAGCCCTCTGCCTCAGTTTCTACAGAAGGTGGGTGATCTTGGAACCACACTGGTGAGTGGGACACAGTCCACCAGCTGGTGGGGGCTGGCAGTGGGAAAAACCACACGAGCACTTAGTTGGGTTTAAAAAAGGGCTTGTTTAATTAAATACAAGGATGAAGTCGGGCAGGGCAGGGGAGAGGGGCGCCACCCAAGAAAGCACGAGTCCCTAGGGACGCTATTCTCCCTCCCCTGCCCCCAACCTTGAAAGGCCACAGCTATCACTGGCCCCTTGAGGGTCTCTCCAAGCCCCTGGGATCCACAGTCCTGTGGACAGGCACCTGCCAGGCCGAGGACAACCGAGGGGACATCCACACAGACACAGCTAACAGGCCCATGCCCCTCTGCTCTCACAGGCTAAGGCATTTCACCACCTCTGGGAGAGGATGGATTAAGGGCAGATGGAGCAGCCTTGCAAGGATCTACCCGTAGGCCAGGCCTGAAGATACTCAGCTCCAAAAGGACTTACCCACCGCCCCCCTCCCACCCAGGACTCCAGGCACCCATCCCTGGATCCTGCCAGGCTGGGTCTGGGTCCACAACAGTGCCATCCAAACCCCCAGCCCTTAGTCGGGACACAAGGGTAGATTTGGAACAAATGCAGATGCCACAAACCTCCTGCAGCCAATGGGGGTGGGGGGCAAGCTCTTTTAGGGTCTGGGGGCAGAGAGAGAACCTGGGTATCTTCTCACTCCAGGGAGGTAGGGTCCTCAGTGCCTCTGTCCAAAACGAAATCCAGCCAACTCTACCAGAGGACATGGCATCCACCCCTCTCCACCTTAAGCTCAGATCACAAGGACTCTCCCCTCACACCCCATCCCCTGCGGATGGCAGACCAGGGCCACCCTCGGCAGGCGCCTGAAAAAATATTCTACCCAGTAAAAAACAAACAAACAAAACGAGCTATTCCCAGAGAGCCCTACTCCCAGGGAGTCGGACTAGGCCTCCTGCCTCCTGCCCTTGTGGTCGGGACCTCAACCACTGGTCCAGGCCGCACAGCCCAGGGGGACATGCAGCAGGGGTGGAATGGAGCCAGGGCTCCGGTCTCCACCTGCAGGGGAGGGGAGGGAGAGGAGGGAATGATTGTCGCACGATGCTTCGGAAGGCCAAAGTCGGGGATCCGGCCCCTGCAGGAGCAGGGAGCGGCTGTGGCAGCAGCTTCCCCGAAGAACTGTCTTTCTCACTCACACACTCACACACCCACCCAGGGGGACAGGACAGCCCCCAGCCAGCAGAGACAAGAAAATAAATAAGCCAGCATTCACTCTATCCCCCTTATCTGCCCCTCCAAAGTGAGGCAAACTGCTCTTTGGAAGAACCCTGTTCCTCTCCTGCCCTCCCCCATCTCAAAAGCAAAACCCAGACCCTATGGATACCCTCCCCCTCCCCGCTGCCTCTCAGGGCTGGGGAGCTGGGGGGGCCCCTCCTGTGGGCAGGAGGGCTGAACCTGTGGACACCTGAGATCGAATACCCGAGTGGGGGACGGCCAGGCCGCACCCCATTTCCCTGAACGACTCCAATGGCTTTCTGTGGGATGAGGGGCCCCAGGCGGGCGGGCGGGCAGGGACAGGTGGGCCCTCTGTCACGCCTGGTTCCTCTATGGCTCTTTGCACACTTCTTCCCAACCTGGAGAGAGGGCCTGGGGCCAATTCCAAACACTGGGCAGGTGGTGCCTTCCCTGCCCCACCCCACACACCCCCAAACCAGGGAAGTGGTGAAGGGGAAAGGGGAGCACCTGCCAGCCACTCACCTAGGGTCCCAGTTTAGCGGATGGGAAGAGTTATAGGTCATGGCTATTTACAGACATGGGCCCAGCCACCCATCCCGGGAGCCATCTCCAAGGTCCAGCTGACCCCAGTCCAGTCTCAGGCCCCCCACCTTGCTTTCTTGAGGGGATCAGAGGCATCTTAGGGCCCTCGAGGGGACACTGGAAGGGGGCCTGGACAACAGGCATGTTGCTGGTGTTCTGGGTGGGGTGAGCTCCAGGTGGGCTGGGCAGGCCCTACAGGCCGGCGGGGGCTGGGCTGGGTGCTGGGCTGGGAGCGGGGCTGCCAGCCAGGCTGCAGGGCAGTGAGTCGCTGGGCGAGGTGCTGCGGGTGCCTGGACGCCGGAGCAGTTCCGGGCGGAAGCCTGGGTGGCGGCGCGCGTGCTTGGTGAGGTGGTCACTGCGGGTGAAGCGCTTGGAGCAGAGCGGACAGGGGAAGCGCTTCTCCCCCGTGTGCGTCCGGTGGTGGCGGGCCAGCTCGTCGGAGCGTGCAAACTTCTTGTCACATCCCGGCCAGTCACAGGCAAAGGGGCGCTCACCTAGAGGGAGGAGGGAGGAGGCAGGGGACAGAGAGACAGTGGTCAGTGGGGTGGGGGTAAGGGGACAGGGAGAGGGGCCTTCACATCAGATCCCAAAGCATCCTGGTCATTTCTCTTGCCCCCGCCCCTCGTTCTAGAGGCTGAATTCTGGGTGTGAATTTAAAACGTGTAAATGTGAAAAATAAAAAAAGGACCCCTGCTCATTTCACAAATCCCTAATGAATATTCTCGCCCTTGATTTCCTGGGAACTTGTAGTAATTACACAGCTGTAAGCACTTTCCCTTGGTTAAAAGTAGAACCTACAGAGGCTGGATTCTACCAACCCCACCCCCACCCTGTGCCCCCCAGGATGGCACCATGGTAATTAGGGTCTCCTTGTGTATCTGTCACACGTGTGCAGGCTCAGATGCAAACTGGTCCTGCTGTCCTACCTGCCCCACTACTCCTTTTCACCTCTCCTTTGGGACATTTCCCAGGCCTCTGAGGTGTTAGGGTCCCAGTTAAAACCCCTCCTTTCGGAAATGACCACCTGGGTGCAGAGTGGGGGCACAATCTAGACAGGTTCCTGTGCTCAACCCCTCCACTGACCCTCATGGCACCTCCATGGGCAGATGGACACATGAAAAGCCGCCTGGGCCACCAGCATACCTGCAGATTCAGACAAAGCGTCCCCACAGGTAGCCCAGCACCAACAGGAAGGGGCGGGGCACAGAGGCTAGCGGTAGTCACCCAGCAACTTCCTCTGCAGACCACACCCACAGCCCTGGCCCGCCTCGCCCATCCTGCCCGGCTGGCTGCTTTCCTAGCCCGACCCCCACCCCGTCCGAGGTCGCTGCCCCACCACCCTGACGAGCCCAACCCCCAGCATCTCTCCAGCTGGCCAGGTGTCAGCCAAGGGCCTCAACCTTAGACTCTGTCCAGCCTGGACCCCCACCACACTGCAAACCAAGGGGCTGGTCACCCGGAGCTTGCACCCTGTAGGGCTCCACACCAGATATCTGGGACCCCGGAATACTAGCGCGTTGTTCCTCCAGATGCCCAGAGGTTTTGAAGTGTTTGTTGATAAACGTAGACACCAGACGATGCACCCACACAGGTGTGTGACACCCCTCGTGACACTGGATGGAGTCCGACGTAGGAAATGAGACAGCTGGACTGGGTCAAGGGGGCCACAGGCTCCTCAGGGTGTCGCCTCATGGGTTAACTACACTGAAAGGCCCATTCTGGAAGGAACACTTCCACCGGTGGGGGAGACAGACATTAAGGGATCCTCAGCCAGGGGTCACATAAGACCCCCAAGGCAGGAAACCATAGAAGGGACACAGAGGTAACCAGGGGACAGCAGGAGGGACCACAGGACAGACCTCCAGCCGCGGGGAGAGCAGGGCCAGGGTTCTCAGGGCAACCCAGGCCTCCCCTGGGAAGAAAGGCTGGGGTGGAGGCACCAGTGGGCTCCAGCCATCACCCTGGCCCAGGCAAGAGCTGGACGGAAGCCTCCCCTCCCCAATCCCTTTCCTCCTGGCCACACGTGGACACCTCCAGCAGGACAGAAGGAGATCAGAAGCAAAACGGACACCCCCAGAAGGTTTCTTGTGGGGTACCTGTTGGTCATGTCGGGCAGTCCCTAGAAGGGTGTGAGCCCAGATGTCTGGGAAGGAGTATGGTGCCACCTTCCCTGGGGAGTCACAGGCCACAATTGTGCTGCTGAGGGGACAGCAACTGTCCCCAAGACCACGGGCAGCCCCAAATCCCTGGGGCTAGTCCCTTCACGCCCCGTGTCTCCCCTAAACAATCCAGAAGGCAGGGTCAGCAGTAGCTGGGGGAGGGGTTGCAGTGGGGACATCCTGTCCAGAATCAGGGGTTCGAAAGAGTCCTGGAAGGGGTCCCAACCTCACCTCAACCGTGACTACTCAGAGGAGCTCTGTGAGGAAGGAGACTCCAGTTACTGGAGCGGTCACACCCTCCCAGGGACACGCAGCTGTGTCGCCATCTTGCCTGGCACTGGCGGGAGAGCAGAGGGGGAAGGAGCATCCCACTGCTTTTGCAGCCGGTAGTTGGCTCACTTCCCCTTTTAGGGTGGTGGGGCTGGTCCCCACCTTCCCCCCTCCACCCCCCAGTTCCACTTTACAACAAGCAGGTTGCACGAGCTGTGACAGCGTCTGCCAGGGCAGGACACACGCAGTCACTGGGAACACAGCTGCCGCACACAGCTCATTGGCTAGCTCACTGGTGTGGGGACACTCGCAGCCCCAGCCAGCCCTGCTCACGTGGTTCGGCTCCCACTGGGTCGGGGCGGCTTCCAGTCCCCACAGCGATGGCCAAATACCTGCAAGATGCCAGGCCCTGCCACCCTCTCACAGTACACTGGCAGAGAAAGGCAAAACATTCAGAAGCCAGAGCCGGTGAGGGTCCCAGGTGTGGCCACCTGGCTGGAAAGGGTGCTGGAGAGCATTTGGTGGGTGGACTTGACCCTGACAGGCTGAGCCCGGGGGAACTAGGGAAAGCCAGGAGCCAACATGGTACCATGCAGGCTCAGCATCACCCCTCAGAGTGGTCTCTTCCTACTGGTGCCCCCACCCCGCCACTGTCCCTTTTGCGGCTTTTCTATCTTTGTGCTCTGCATCTCCTGGGTGTGATATTGCCTGCACCGCCCCCCCACCCCCCCACCTCAACCTGGCAAAATGAACACGTCGCTGGAAGGAGTCTACAGGCCAGAAAACTCAGCTCCGGCTGGTGGCTAGGCTCAGCTCAGGCAGTGGGTAATACGTCTGTCTATCATCTCGTTCGCCCAACCCCCAGGTAGGAGCTTTGACTCCGCCCATCTAGTTTAAAGGAGGGCCGTCTGCAGTCCCTCCCTTGTCCCTCTTTCCTCCTGGGGGACCCGCCTGTCTCAGCTCATTTCTTATCCAGCATGGCATCTTTGGCATGGAGGGGGGCTCTTGGTGACTGAGGTGAGGGGGCACACTCCCACAGGCCTCCCAGGGCATGTGTTCCAGAGATCTGATGTTCTGGAAACATCACTGGGCGAAGGCGGCCCACCTAGCCCCCCGCCCCCCTCCCTCGGAAGCCAGCTTACCCCCCCACCCATCACTGGCCCATCGCCGGGCCATCTGGGCACCTTATCAGGGAGCCTGGGTGGTGGGTGGTTATCATCCCCTGCAGTACTGGGGTCCACCCCTCTCCCACCTCCCCTGGCTGGGGCACAGGCACCCCTGCCCAATGGAGGAGGGAGCTCCGTGGGGAGGAAGTTCCTGGGTACCCAGGCCCCCCTAAGGTCTAGCAATGTCCCCTGCCCCACTCCCACATAAGCCACCAGTCTCCTGAGCCCCACTTAACCTTAAGGGAGCTCCCAGCTCTGTCTGGGGAGCGTGGCTGCTGCCCCTCCCAGCCTCAGTTTCCCCATCTGCCTCTCCTCCTGGGGGCTCTTCAGCAAACTATAATCACCACCACCCTGCACTCCTCAGGCTGTTGGATCAAAAAACTGAGGGTCACGTCACCCTACCCTCTTCCTGCCCCAGGTCCTAAGGTTTCCCCTTGCCAAGCGTTCTGTGTATCGGCCCACCCCTCCCCTCCTACACAGCGCCTGCCTCTCCAACCTCTAATCCCTTCTCCATAAACGGATTTTGCCCTGCAAAGCCCAGCAGCTCCCCAATGTCCCCCTACTCCGCCCTTGGGATTACATGGAGCCCTTAGGCTGTTCTGCCCCTCACACCACCACCTCCTCAAAATCCACACTCCAGGCCCCTGCCCCCACCCCCTGCAGCCAGGGTGCTGCCCCTCTCCTGGGACACACCCCTCCCTGCCCCTCCCAACCCCTGGGCTTCAAGTCTCTACTGAGCCCTCTTCCAGGAAGCCCTTTTCCTCTATCGACCCCTGCAATGTTCTAGGGCCCTGGGGGGACAGGACCGGGATCCCCACGATTCCTTGCTCACAGTAGGTGCTCAGCTACTATTTCTCAGACTTAAGTAGACAGGGTTTTAGAGTGAAACAGGGGGTCTCAACTGGAAGTGATCCTGTAACGCCCCACAGGACACTAGGAGATGCCTGAGGACATCTACGGCTGTCATAACTGGGGAGGTCCTGGCACCGAGTGGGTGGGGGCTCCGGGAACTAACCCCCCCCCCCCCATCGAGGCACACATGGCTGACTGCGTGCGTGCCCAGCACTGGGGGCGCAGGCAGGGGAGCCATCCGGAGATGAGGGAGGCTGGGAGAGCAAGTAGACAGCCAGCCTCTCCTCCCGCCCCCGCCCCATCTCCCTGCGTATCCACGGCAACGGCGTCAACATCTCCACAGCTTCCAAAGTCCTTGCCCGCCCCACACAGAAGAGCTCCGCACTGGGCCAGGGACTGCGGGCAGGCCACAGAAGACCAGAGAACAGCCGTTCTGGCATCCTGTGCAGTTGGGTGGCCCCGTGAAAAGACCCCAGGGCCCCTCCTGGCCTCCTCACCCTGCGCCAAATGAAGCAGGGATAATGGAGACACCAAGCTCAGTCCAGTGCCTCATCCTGCTCATCTGTACAATAGGGCTAGTCTACAACTGGTACTGCCTTTACAGAGAGAACAGGTTTCAGACAGGAGAGGCTGGGGGCAGGACACTCTCCCAAGGTTCCTTGGGGGGACAGACAGCTCAGCAGACAACTGCCTCTAATTATGCTCTGTCCCTAGCCTTGGGACACCCAAGATGAACATGGATTCCTCAACCCCAACGAGCTTAAGAGCAGCTGCACCCCCCCACTCCAGGGGCTAAAAAACCCAAAAGGTCCTCACAGACTCCAGGCAGGGTTTGGTGGTGCTGGGAATAGGGAGAAACTGAACAAGCAATCATTAGGCACACAAGCACTCAAAACCCTTGGGAAATGGAACCGAGGGTGCCTGCCAAGTGTGTCCAGGAGCTGCGCCCCACTAGGTGCCTTGCATTGTTGTTATAAAGGAAACTACAAGACAGGACATCCAGAGCCACAGCTCCCACAGGGCACAGGACCCAGCATGGATGGCTCCGTGCCCTCCCCACCATCTGCACCCACCCCTGCGACACCCCAACCCGGCCTACCGGGCCTCAGCATCTCTTTCAAAATGGGGATAATGCCCTGGCTGGTGTGGCTAAGTGGATTGAGCACCGGCCTGCAAACCAAAAGGTGACTGGTTTGATACCTGGTCAGGGCACAAGCCTGAGATGCAGGCCAGGTCCCCAGTTGGGGGCGTGTGAGAGGCAGACAATCAATATTTCTCTCACTCATTGATGTTTCTCTCCCTCTCTTTCTCTCCCCTTCCCTTCTCTCTGAAAATAAAGAAATAAAATCTTTATAAAAAAATGGGGAAGTCAATACTGACATACTGGCCCCAGCAAGTCCTTCCTCCCCCACGGATGGCCCCCACTGTCTGAGGGCCTACAGAGGCTCTGAAGGCTTCCAGGACACCCTGAAGAACCCCTGGGAGGCAGCGTGGAAGGTGGCCTCCTTCACCCCATCCAAAAGTCTGACAGAATCTGGGAAAAAAAAATCCCAAATCACGCCAGGGCACTGCGGGGGAGCAGGCTGGGGGGAGGGTGCCCCAAAGGCTCTCAGAGCACAAATCTCAGGTGGGAGGTGGGACAGGAAGAGGGCACAGTGATAAATGAGAGGCAGGTCGGGTCCCTCTGTCCCGTCCGTCCGTCAAGTCTCCCACTTCAGCCCTCCCCACCACTCTGCTGAGACAGGCCAGAGGCACCTCTCTGTCTTCGTGAACCCTCAAATGTCCCTCCCAACACGAGGGCCCCACTGTCTTGAAGACCAAATACTATCCTGTGACCAAACAGCAAGATGGTGGCTCCCTGTAAGAAAATGTAGACCCTGCCCCAAGTCCTGGCCTGTGTGTGCACAGGTGGGCAGAGCCTCCATCCCTTGAGGACAAGAGACAGGGACTGAAGGAGAGGTGGAAGAGTTCAGAGTGGGTAGGGGGGCTGCCATCACCCATGTAGCATTTGAGGCCTGGCCACTGGCCTGGGGCTGCCTGCTCTGTGTTGCTGACACACCACTGGGACTAACCTGCGTTCCTGCACCCTGTCCACGTGTTCCCACAACAGGAGCATGTCCACAGAGCCAAGACCCGCCACCCCGTCCCCAGCCCAAACTCGCAGCAAGGAGGGCATTCGGACCTTGGGAACCTATGGACAGTAGACGCAGCCCACAGTGGGAGAGAGGAAGATGGAGTGAAAGCACAGTGAGAGTGACCCGCAGCCCCATTCCTCCAGCCTCCCCTAGCTGCCCCGTCCCACCCCACCGGTCTGTGAGAGATCACTGTTCCAAAATCCTACTCCTCCACTCTGTTCCCCTTCAGAGTTCTGCAGCATCGGGGGGGTGGGGGGGTGGCGGGGGGCGGTAGAAACAGGGGGAGCAACTGATTCCCTCAGGGGGTCCCCCTCTCACTCCTTCTCAGACTCAGGTCCCAACCCTCACTCCCAGCCCCGCTCTCCGCTTTATCAACCGCCCCCAACCCTGGCCGTGTACCAGGCGCTGGACCGCCCTCTGGGGAGAATCCACGCGGCCATCCCGGAGACAGCGACGCGGTTCCTCCTCCCTCTCTACAGCTAAGAAACTGAGGCATGGGAAGGGAAGGAATGAGAATGTCATAAGTGGGTTTTCCAACGCCGGTGCACAACGCCCAGAATAGAACGCAACAGAAAATAAGAGAAAGAAGCCACCAGGGAAGGGGGCTGCCTGGGAGACTCGATCGGCTTCCCAACTCATCGGCGCTGCGCGCCCAACGAACCCTGGCCGCCTCTGCGCCCGCCATCCGAGCATCGCCAGACCGCGTGGCCGCCACGCCCCCTGCACGCGCCCCACCCACCGAGGCCCCGCCCTCCCCCGGCAGGCGCGGCGACGGCTCGGGCGCGCCCCCCTCCCCGCCCCCGACGCGCCACGCAGTTTCGGGGTCCCGGCGGGGGTGGGGGCGCGAGAGGCCTCCCCCGAGCGGCCCAGACTCACCTGTGTGCGTTCGCAGGTGCGATTTGAGGTGAGAGGATTTGTAGTACGCTTTGGCGCAGCCCGGGAAGGGACAGCGGTGGCTCTTGGAAGCGGCGGGCGCGGCACCGGGGGCGCGGCCGGAGGACGGGGACGAGGCGGCCGAGGAGGAGGAGGTGGAAGAGGCGACCCCCGGGGCCGCAGCGGGCCCGCCACGCAGGTCGGCCAGGATGCTGGCAGCTAGCAGGTGGGGCGCGGCGGCGGCTCCTGGACCCGGGCCGGGGGTGGCCCGGGGGGGCGGCGGCTGCGGCCCCGGGGGCCCAGGCGGGGCGACCTCGCGGCGTGGCGCGCGCACATCCAGGCCGGTGGCGGGGCCCGCGCCCTCGGGGCCCGGCCGCCCGCGGTGCACCACGGCGCCAGAGGAGATGGCCATGAGCACGTCGGCTGCGAAGTAATCCACGCACGCTACCGCTGCCGACATGCCGGAAAAGGGCGCGCAACGCGGACCGAGCGGAGGCGGCGGGAGCAGTGCCCGTCCGGCCGGCGGCGACTGCTCGAGTGCGGGAGGAGGAGGAGGAGGAGGCGAGAGCGCGCGCCGCCGCCGCCGCCGCCCGCGCTCGTCCCGCCCCGCCCCGCCTGACGCGCCCTGACGCACCGGAGCCCGCGGAGGCGGCCACGTCCCGCCCCGCCCGGAGGACGCCCCCTCGGGGCGCCGCGGCCACGCCCCTAGCCCGGAGCGCCCTCCACTGCCCTGCCAGCCGCGCGCTACCGCCGGAGGCGGGGCCCGGACCCAAGGAGCCGCCTCCCCGGCGCGCCTACTCCTGCCTCGAAGCGCGCCGGCTTCCTGCCCTGAGCTCTCGTTACCCACGCGAGGCGCTAGGCCTGGAGACTGATCCTCCTGGCGGGTCTCTTCCCCTGTCACACTGCCCTGAGTTCTCTCCTCAGAACTGCCCCTCCGCGGTAAAACCCTCCCTCCGGAGTGCGCCCCGCCCCTCCTGGCACGCCCCTCCCTCCTCCGACGGTCCCCCACCTCCTCGGCGCGCTCCCCGCCCCCTCACGGGCGCGCCCATCCCACGGCGCGGCGCGCGGCCGGCGGGAGCCCGCCCCTTCCCAGGACGCTTCCACCCGGGCCTTGGCGCGCCCCCGATCGCGATGGAGGAGTGCTTCACACCCCACGTGTCTGGGTGGGGGTATGGAGACGGCCAACCCCGCCTCCCGGCCACGTGCGCGACCCTTTCCCCTCTGCTCCTCCTGGGCCTGCCCTGCTTGACTGCGCGCATCTGCGTTCCCTTGCCCGCCTTCTTGGTAGTCCCCATCGCCGCTCCCGGAGGCCTCTGGGGCCTCGCCGGCTTAGGCACCGGGGCGAGAGGGGGCGCCCCGCACCGCCGGGTCGAACGAGCCTGCGTTCGTTCCTCTTTTTGCGCCGCATTCGGGAGTCACTTGTGCTCGCCTCACTAGGGCTGGAGAGGGCCGGTCTGCGTTAGGGGAGAGCGAGAATAGCAGGATTGGGAACTGGAGCCCACGGAGTCTCAAAGGGGCATTTTGGAGAGGCAGGGCATCCGTGCCCTGCCTGTACACGCGAGTGGAGGACATCGCTCCCCGACGTTGGGCAGGGATCCTTGTTCAGGCCAAGTTCTTTAATAGCTAGGGATGCAAATGGCCGGGGTCCGCTGGCCCAAAGTGGGAGGTCCGCGGAAGTCGGCGGCCACGCCCCCTCCCTTTCCTTTGCCGGTGGTAGGGGCGTGCTATGGCCTGAGCTGCCTCTAGGGGACCCGAGTAGCCTCCTTGGGGCCTGCTCGGCCTCCTTGCCCGGGGTTCCAGTCACTAATGCGAGCCCTGACTTGCATGTGGACAGGGGCCATGACCCTGACCCCAGCCACACCCCAGTACTCTAATCTTACCCTCTCCACCTGCAACTCTTGCTGATCTGACCTGGCCGGTCTCCTCTGTCCCCAGGGGTCTCCTCCCCCCACCACTGCCCTACCTCCTTGCTGGTGCCAGCTTGTGGCAGCCCCGAGGGAAGAGAGAGACATAGAGAGTTGACTTAAGACTGCAGATAAAAATTGCAGCCCAGTGGGCTCCCTTTGACAGACAAGCCCACTCTCCCCCAGCAGAGCCTCTGAGGCCCACTCTGGACAGCCACTATCCAGTTCACTCAATGAGCACTGGTGGTCAGCCTTCCTGCCAACTTGGGCCCTCTCTTCGTTTGAAGATGTAGGAGGTGGATCACCTTGGCATGCTCCCAACCCCCCATCTCAACAGCCCTTAGGGGCCTCAGGTCCCCCATCCACAGGTACTGCTCAATCCTTATGACCCAGCTTTTCAAAGTCCAGAAGAGGCAGACATCACCTTTTGGGTTCTCCCACCAGGCACGCGGGCAAAACAGCAGGATGAGAAAGAGACTGGGACCTTTCCTTCCACCCATGTTTATTAGGCCAAAGCAAACCCCCCCAAGGGCTGAACTACAGGGGTTCAGTCTAGGGCAAGGCAGCTGGAAGTCTGACAATGAGCAGGCACAGGCCTGTCAAGTCGAGGAAGTGGGGGGAGCCTCCCAGAGGCAGCTCCACCTGGGGCCTCAAGTGTGAGAACCCTCAGCTGATAAGGCAGGGGTGCAGGGCAGTGGCTGAAGATATGTCCTCTTCCACAGGCGGAAGGGGGTAAAAGTCATGGCAAGTCAAGGTCAACACTGCCATCCTGGCTGTGCCCAGGAGGCAGAGTGGCTCAGGACAAGTCATTCTTTTGGGGCCTCAGATGTGAACCACTCCTGGGGATAATCAGAGTCTCAGGCCTGTGGCCTACATCTACAGGCCACACCAACTGTTCTGCAAGGCAGGAGCTCCCATAGAGGGCCCTGCTCCACCGGCGGGGTTTCTCTTCACGTCTGGGTTTCAGGGCCACCTGGGGCAACCAGCACAGTATAGCCCTCAAATCCCTGCCACCTACAAACCCCCCTCTGACCCAGCTCAGCCTTGTGCCTGTTCACTCTGTCCTCACTACAGCCCTTCAGCAATTGTCACCCCATCTCACAGAGGCAGAAACCAAGGCTGCACCAGGGCTGAGCAACAGTCTACCCAAGCACAGAGCCAGACAGCATTAAGGGTTTGTGGAAAATACAAAGGAAGATGGCCCGAGCTTATTCTGGGCTGGGCACCCACCAGGCATCAGTCCCTCCTTCCTCCAGACCTCAGTTTCCTCACCTGTAAACCGGGAATCATCTTTGCCCTTCACTGACAGCACCAAGGGACTCAGAAAGCCAGAGCAGATGCGGGCAGATGAGGAGGTGGAGGGCACGCAGGTGAGGGGAAGGCTACATAAAATGGGGTGCACCCTGGCGCCCATGCCCCATGCAGAAGGTGTGCAGACAGGTCAGGTCAGACTCAAGGCTCCAGGGCATGTATGTGTGTGTGCATGTATGTAGAGACTAGTGGTTGTATCACCTTTTAAGAAAATGAAGCCTTTTTTGTTTTAGTAGTACTTTCTGTACTATTCAACTTTTTTTTTTACCCATGTGTATTTTTTATTTTTATTTTATTTAAATGTCAACAGGTATCTAGGTAGTGCAATTATGGACCATGTGTCCTCTGTTTTTTATGCCTTTCTATAAGGAAAGCGATTTTCTAAATAAATCCCCCCTTTAGTGCGGGCTGAATTCAGGGGCTCACTTCCAAAGAACAGGGCAAGAAAAGGGGAGAACAGTCTGCTGTGGGGACACCCTGCTGGACCCCACCTCGGCCGGGTGGTCAGGTCAACCTCAGGATGATGTCCTGTGCATGTCAGGGACTCCTGATGGGATGTGACCAGAAGGGCATCTCACATTGGTGTGCCCTTCTCCAAAACCCACAACTCTAGTCTATTCATGAGAAAACGGGTCCAATTAGGGAACATGTCACAAAATGCCCCCTAAACTGTCAAGGTGATGAAAAACAAGGAAAGACTTGAAGTGCCCTAAATTGTAACACGAAGGAGATACGATGACCAAATGCCACGTGGAGGCCTGGGCTGAATCCTGAACAGGGAAGGCCGCCAGTGGAAGACCTGATGAGGCTGGCATACAGCCTGGCACGTAGTTGGCTGGAATGCACACAAGTCAATTTCTTGGCTTTGACGCAATAGCATGCTGGGTGAAGGGTAGATGGGAACTCCCTATACTGTCTTTGCAACTTTTCTGTAAACTCCAAATGATTCCAAAATGAAAATTTTAAAACATGAGAGTGAACACGGGAATCATTTGATAATAATCACCGTGTGGATAGTAACCGCTTACATCAGACATCACACGGTCTCTGCTCTGTGCGTAGCTTACCAAAACTGTAAATGTGCCCATTGGCCCAGCAACACCACTCCAAAAAAAGGTACCCCAAAAGTGTTCATAAAGAAACAAGTATGTATAGTTGTACTACTTGCAATCAGAAAAAAGAAAGTAACCTTAACATCACTTACTAAGTTATGGAGAACGTGCCTTGGGAGAACCAAGGACACAAGCTTAGGAGGGAGAAGCCAGCTCCAACCCTTGAGGAAGCCTGTTTATGCTGTGATTCTGTTTTCACCTTATCTGCAGCTTGTCCACAGTGGTTACCTCTGGAGGAGCAAGAGGGGACATGGGGGTTTAGGAGGTGATGGACCAGGTCCTCAGAGGGGCACGCCAGGGAGCCCACGTCCTATTCTGCCTTCTGCATTACCGGGTGTGACCCTGACCACTTGGTGCTGGTCCTGCTCCTGCCACCCCTCGTCAAGTCAGGGTCCCAGCACTATGGCAGCCTTTGGTGATAGAGCATTCTAGAGATGAATGCACACTTTGCACTCTCTTAAGGCACCTGTGTTTATTTCCAACATGTGTGAGACTACTTATACTTACCATGGTCTGGGAATCCCTTATAGGAGGAACAGCCAAGAGCTTGGGGTGGGACAATGGGCATGGCCAGGCCCAGCCAGAAGGTGGGCATGTGACTGTCCTGCTGCTGGGAACAGACCCAGGGCACCCATTCCTTCTCCAGGCAGTGGGAGGGACAGGATTTGGCTCTAACCTGGTGTTCACTTGCTTTCACGTGGGGGTTCCCTTGTCAGAGCTCCTGCTCATCCTCACTCCTTGACTTGCCCAAGGCCCCTGAAAGTAGAGCTCACAGAGGCACAAAGGGGGTTACATCTGTCTGGCTCTCAAGGACACCCATAGGCCTGGCCACCGGGCCACCTCACAGGCCCATGTTCCTCTGGCCCCACCTGAGCTGCTGAAGGAGAAAAGCCCTTCTCAGGGTCCCTCCTCCTCCAGCAGGGTCAGGGGCAGCTCTGCTAGGCACACTGGGCTTCAGAGAACAGCCCGAGCCAGGCCCAGTCCCCTCGGTGTCATCTGTGTGTGCTGTGGACACATACGTGGCTGTGGTCTGTGCGCCACCAGTGCCAGGTGCTGGGATGTGCCAGCTCAGAGATCACTGTCCAACAGAGGCACACCTGCAGCCCAAGACTGTGAGCGCCATAGGAACCCAAGACCAGAGTCCCAGAGCTTTTCTCTGGGGGCAGCTTTGCCTGAGATCTCTGCCCTGTAAGTGGGGACAATGGGGATGATGAACCCAGAAGGCCAGGGTTTTCATGAAAATCAACTTGGCACATGGCAGGAGCTGTGAAATAAAAGGAAGGAGGTCCCTGATGCTGGGCCAGCAACCCTGTCTGATGAAACCCACAGCCAACTTGGTCCTGCACCCTGACTGCAAGCCAGACAGGTAAGTGCGGCCCCAGGGGCAGGAACTCACACCTTAGACTCGGTGCTCCGGGGCCCTGAGAGGTGGCACCCCTGGAGGCCTCATCTCAGATCTGAGCCCTGCAGGACCCATGTCTGAGGTGTGCCAGACCAGGACCAAGGTTTCAGGGAGCCATGGGCCAGCCTCCTGGGGAGGGAGTTCATGCTCAGGGGTCTGCTAGGCCCCAGGAGAACGCTGCTGACGGGTATGAACACATGTGTCCAGGAATACTTACAAAATGGAGAACTGAAAGTTGGCCCTTCTCCCAGGCAGCCTGGCCCGTGGGCCATACCAAATGAAAGGGAAAGGGGGCGCATTCTGGGATGTACCACTGGCTTCCCTCATCACTGCATGGGAACCCCGAGTCCAGAGAAAGGCTCAGGGCCCTGTGTGGACAAAGCAGTCTCAGCAAACTGCCTCACCAAGGTTAATATCTTTTTTTTTTTTAAATATTTTATTTATTTATTTATTTATTTTTAGAGAAGGGAAGGGAAGGAGAAAGAGAAGAAGAGAAACATCAATGTGTGGTTGCCTTTCGTGTGCCCCCAACTGGGGACCTGGCCCGCAACCCAGGCATGTGTCCTGAGTGGGAATTGAACCGGGACCCTTCGGTTTGCAGGCCCACGCTTAATCCACTGAGCCATGCCAGCCAGGGCTCACCAAGGTTAATATCACACTGTGAATACTGGGGGAGGAGGGCTGCTCATACTTAAATTTTCAGAATCCTTTCTATCACAGAATGTGTCTTGTGGAACTAGCATCACATGGGTGTTGCACAAGGTGTCAACTATTTATTATAACATGACAATTTCCTCTCAGCTTAATCTATAATTCTAAGCAATCCCATCTACAAAAACGGTAGGGTGGTGGAAGTAAATATGCCCGCCTGAGGTGGAGAAGGAAAAAGAAACTTCAGGAGTGAGGAGAGGAGACAGGCCTCCAGACCTCGGTGATGAGGTCAGTGGAGCTCAGACTGCCTGGGATGACAGCTTAGAGCAATCCACAGGCAGGCCAGGGCTCGGCTCGCTACAAAGACGGCACGTCGGTGGGGAAGGATGGCTTTTTCGGAACATGCGGGGCAAATGAACTGGAAAAAAGCAGTCTGGGTTCCTACCTCACTCCTTCTAAGGAGTACTTTCTAGAATTAGACCAAAATTTAAATATATATATATATTTTTTTATAAAGAAACCGTTATATTTCCAGAAGAAAATATCAAGTGTTACATAATCTTGGAGTAGAGAAACTATTTCTCAGCATGACACAAAATGCAGAAGCCACGTGTGAAAAAACTAATAACTAATAACTCTAAATGCCTGGCAAAAATACATTTTAAAGACAAAAACACAATCCAAGTCAAAGACAAATGACAGATTGGGAAAAAACACTTTTAACAGACAATGGGAATTGCCTTCACATTGAAAGTGCTGAGAAAGAAAGAACACCAACAACATAACAGAAAAAAATGGGCAAAGAATATGAAATACAAACACGTTTTATATATAGACATGTTTATAATATAGATCTTTCCAGTTTCAAAATGGTAGAAATGATCAACATAAAAAATAAATCTGCCCTGGCTGGTGTGGCTCAGTGGATCAAGCACCAGACTGTGAGGGAAAGGGTCACCAGTTCAATTCCCAGTCAGGGCACATGCTTGGGTTTTGGGCCAGGTCCCCAGTAGGGGGTGTGCAAGAGGCAACCACACATTGATGTTTCTCTCCCTCTGTTCCTCTCTCTCTAAAAATAAATAAATAAACTAAATAAAATTAAATAAAACCTTTAAAAAATAAATCTCACAAAAGCATTGAGATCTACTGTACTTCTAGGAAACACAAATAAATCTGCAATGAAACATTATTTTATGCCTACCAGCTCAGCAAGATCAAACAATTGAGGACATCAGCCCCTTCCTTCGTTGGGAGGGGCTAAGAGATTATGTACCCAGTTAGAGATATATGGAAAGCCTTTTTGATCCAGCACCTCTGCACGAAGAAATTCAGCCCACAAAAATATTCCTACTTGGCTACAAGTATAGTCAACCTAGCATTGTTTGTTACAATACTGGAAAGAACCTAAATTTCAACCAACAGGAAACAGGATAAACACATAGTACTAATAAAATATGGTACAACCACTAAAACCAAAGTGGGACCACGTGAACATTGAGTGACGTTTTCTACAAACGCATTAGATATACATACATAGACTTACCCTGTTGATACACAAGAAACTGGTTTATCTCTGCCCCAGGAGCAAGGGAAAGAGGCCATTGGGGGCAGGGGTGGGAACGACACCAAGGTTTCACCTGCCACCCTTTCATGTTCTTTATTGTTTACTCTGTGTATCTGAAAACATTTTTGTTCCGTTGTAAGCAGTTGCTTTGAACTTGCTGTTTTGAGGGATCCTGACCTACATTCTGATTGGATGGAAAGACAACATGCTCTGTGAAAAGTGCAGCGCCAGGGGTCGGGAGCATAGGGCTGAGGGGGTCAGGTCAGGAGAAGGGTTGCTTTGGGGAAGAAAGTAACTGAAGCAAGGGATTGAGGAAATCAGACTTGTTAGGAAAAGTCAGCTATGCTGGTGAAGACAGAGACCAGGGCTTAGTGAGGGTTATGTGAGGCTCAAAGACCAGTCTGTGCAAATGGCCTAGGTTAAGAAGGCCAACCGAGAGCTAGGGCCACAGATGTTCTCGGCTCTAATGAGTACATATCTCACGTTCAGTTTGGCTTCTAAACATCCCATATTATAAAAAATGACTCGACTCCCAGACAGAGGGGCCCGTGGGGCTCAGGAGGGACAAAGGCACTAGCAGCTTCCCTGCCCGCTCCCAGGCCAGGGCACTTCCCAGTGATAGAGATGGGTGGTAGGGGTTTCCATAGGCTCAAGGACTGGGTTGCCCAGAGAGGCCAGAATACTCGTACAAGCCTGGATGCATGGCAGTGGGAACGGTAGGTAGGGGAGGCATCTCCGGCGTAACCCCCTGTGAGTCACCTCCCATCTGACAGTGACAACTGAAGTACCTTTTACGCACCTGACGGGCCATTCTAATCTGAGTACCCAAGTCCCTCGTTCCCAATTAGGAGCGACAGAAAGCTCTGTGAAGCAAAGTACCAGAAGGCCAAACCCGGCCGGACAGACGGGGAGCGATCCACCGCCACCTGATCTCTCTCGGTGTCAACACTGAGATCCACCGAGGCGCCGCTACAAAGCGGAACTGCCTGCGACACGACCCTGCGGCACCTGGTTCTGCACTTAGGGAGGTCGAGGCGCGCGGGGACTGGAGGAAACCAGTGAGAGCGGCGGAAAGGGCAGGGGCCGGCAGGGCGGAGTACAAGCCGCCGCCACTTACCGGAGAGGCAGGGGCCTCCTCCACCGTCGACCGCTTCCGGGGAGCGCCATGCCACTTCCGCCCCGGCCGTGCACTTGACGAAAGCTCCCGGGTCGTCTCCACGCAAGGCAGAAGCACCGCCCCCCGCCCCTTAAAGGGGTCGCCCAATGCCAGAGGTCTCGAGCTAGGTAGGGCCTGGTGGAATCAAGTCGCTCCAAGCACTTACCCCGCCACAGCCCGGTCCCAACACAAGCTAAGCCGCCACCCAACCGAGGGGTGGACAATAGGTTACGTGCCCCAGGAGTTCGCAGGAGGCACTCTGGGTCTGGGGGTGAGCCCGGATTGCAGCTGAGGTCCAGAGCGAACCCGGATTTCAAGGGCACCTCAAGCGAACAGAGATCAAAAGCCCTGTGGCGTGTTGCGGAAACCCAGCCCCAGATGGTCCCTTTTCCTGGGAGAGACTTCATAAGGCCCTCAGACCTCCCACTGTCCTACCCCAGGGCTTCAGCCTCCCCATTTGCAAAGGAAGTGACCTTGCCCGGCCCCTCAAGACCCTGGAAAGCTGTGTTGGTCCTCAATGCAGCTGCTCCCTAGGACAGGCGGGACAGGAAAAGCAGCATTGTGATTGCAAATGTCCTTATCTACCATGAGAGCCATTGCACCACGTCCTTATCCATCATGGGAGCTGAAGGGTGCCTCAGAGCAGGACAAGTCCAGACCCACTGCGGCCACTCACCCCCAGGGTTGTCTTTAAAAGGGAGCACATCACTCTCCCAGAAGGCGCACCAAGTCTAGGCAGGGAGGGTCCTGGGTTTGAATGCTGCCAACCCCACCACCACACCCAGGCAACCAATAGCCACAAGGTACTCTGGTTGGGACCCTACCCCCTCTTTCACAAGGGAGAGTGACAATGGTATCTGCACTTGTGCTAAATTTTCCTGAGGATTAGGAGGCAAACCCAGCACCCTCCGAGAACACACAGAGCTCTAGGGAGAGCACACAAGAGCCATGAAAGCAGTAAGCGCCCTAAAATTTTAAATCTTTAATTTGTTTTCACGTTTTCCTTTGTTTTGCTTCCAAAAGGAAAGGAGGGCGTTGCTCTCTCGCTTTTACATCGTCCACAGCCCCTGGGCCGGGGCAGTTCCCACCCGATTGCCCACTGGCTGCCTCGGGAGCCTGGGGCACTCGGGGGTTCACATGCAGCCCCCGAGGCCAGGGCTGGCGCTGTCTTATTGCTGAGGTCTGTCCCGGCTCGGCTCGGGGTGCAGCAGCTCCATTAGGCGCGCTGGTTGGGCAGCTCCTGGGAGATGAACCGACGCAGGCGCTCCAGGTACTGGCTGTAAAGCTCAATGTCGTTGTGCCCGGCGCCCTCCACCCACAGCGGCTCCACAGCCTTGGGGCAGCGCTCATAGAGTGCCAGCCCGTGCGAGAAGTCGATCACCTCGTCTTCCGTGCCGTGGATGATAAGCACCGGTGATGTGATCTTGGACACCTTCTCTATACTGCAGGGTGGGGGGCGTCAGGCCTCCACGCCCTGCCCTGCCGAGGCCCCGCCCCCACCCCATCCCCAGGGCCTCCCAGCGCTCACTTGGGGAACGCATCGAAGCAGTAGGTCTTCCTGGTGTCTGGGAAGGCGACGCGCATGCCAGAGGTGAGCGGGGAGTGCAGCACCACCGCAGCACACTCGTAGCGCGAGGCGAGGTCCACAGTGGGCACTGTGCCGATGCTCTGCCCATACAGGACGATGCTGTCCGGACTGATGCCATACCTGGCGGCAGGGCAGGGTCAGCGGCAACCACAACACATGCCTCCCACAGCACGCCCTCCTTGGGCAGTTAAGTTCCCCATTCTGTTCGGACAGCCTGTAGGCAATTAATTAGGCTGGTCCCTGGGACCCTCCCCTGCCTCCCAACAAAGGTGGTCATTTTACTAGGGAGGTAAGGCCCTGGGCAGGTGAAGAGAGCTGCTCCCCCTCAAACCTCCCCCACCACACTGCAGCCCCAGGTCACCTGGCTGAGTTTCTCCAACAGATCATGCAAGGGCAGTGCACTTGATAAGGGTCCTCCTGCAAAGACTGCTGGGGGCAGTGGAGCCCTGGGACCTCTCCTGCCCCTCCTGGTCACCCTGTCAACCCCCAACCCTACACACTTAACCAGGACCACATCCAATTTCTGCTTTCGGTTCTTCCTATCCCTGCTGTTCTAGATTAGATAGTCCCTGGTACTGGGGGGTGGGATGGTTTTGAAGGCGAGGGGCGCTGTCTTTCTTCATACCCCTCACCCTTTCACTGTAGGGAATTGAAGCAGCTGTTCCCATATTTCACCCCTTGATGTCTCCCATGCCCAATTAGGTGCTTAGTACACCATGGTGAGTAGAATATTCACTGCAGTGGGGAGGTGGGTGGGCACTAACTAACTCCTCCCAGCACTTTCTCTACATAGTGGCCAAGTCCTGAGCTTCTCTACTCAGCACCAGCTCCTACTGTCAGGCCTCAGCCCCAGCCCCTTCCCTTGCCCTGCCACCTTTCCACATGCCTGTAGGGTCCTCCCACAGCCCAGCTGATCCAGCTCCAGGCCACCTACATGCCTGTTCCTGACCGTGTGGGGACCCACTTGCCACCATCCCCATGCAGATGGCCTCCAAGGCTCTCCTCCAATACAACTGACCTCAACCCCAAAGGGACACCCCCTTCCTGGTGGATAGGGGCCAGGACAGTTCTATATATCACCTGGGGAACATGCCTGGGAAGCTAGACTCCACCTCCCCGTCTACAGAGGTATTCCCACCTGTCCCTGTCCTTGTAGTACTTCATGTTAACCCCTGCCTACACCAGGCTTCAGGGATGCCGCTGGGCCACGTGCCTACCGCCCTGACCACTCCTCCCTAGCCTGCTCTCATGTTGCCACGGCCACCCACCAACGTGCTGAGCACCAGCCCAACCCTACCACCCAGCTCCAAGCAAGGATCCCCGCAGCCCCTGGACATCTACACCTGGATTAACGCGACAAGCACCAGATGGAGCAGATCTTCTCCCCCAGGCCCCTCAGCCCCAGGCAGTGCTTAGGCCCAAGCCTCTTGCTGCCTCTAAGCTGCTGGAGCTGAGGGATGAGGACTCTGAAAGTCAATGCTGGTGACAGGACAGATGGACGATGGACAGAGCTCAGAGCCTTCACCCCCACAGCAAGGTGTGATTCTGCCAGCAAGATCCAGCGTGAGCAGGCACAGCAGGAAGAGCTGAGGCAGCCGAGGGCAGGCATGCACGTATACCATATCACCCAAGACAAGTCCCTGGAGCCAGGGTACCCTGCTCCCAGGGACTGCCTGGTACATCATAGGCCCCATCTCCCCAAGGCAGACTGACTGAGCCCTTAAGGAGTGGGTCTGGCAGGTAATCAGGCAGGGCTGAGATGGGGCATCCCCCAGCAGCGGGCAGGGCGCCACCTCCAGGAGGGCCAGGGTTGGCCTCCTTCTGGAGCAGTGCCACGCATAGGGCGGCATGCTGCAAATGCTGGCTCAGAAACGGAGTGAATGTGCTTCAGTGAGTACTAGGAAGGGAGACGTCTGCCCAATACCTAGACGACCAGGATGGTGAAGGTCCTGAGTCAAGCATGTGGGTATGTCTCCTGCTCACTGACCTCCCGCTGGCCACCAGAGCTGTGCTGGGCACCAAGGGGCCCAAAAGAACCCTCCAGGCCTAGAGCAGCCCCACTCCACCCACCTCTGCCCCCAGGATGAGGCCACAAGTGCCTCATAGGCCCATCCCCAGAATCCCAATGCAGTGTAGCCCAGCCCCACCCCATACCCCATGTGCTCCGTCAACCTCGGGGCTCCCACACTTCACACAGCCCTCACATTCTACTTCCTGGGCCCAAGTCCTCTGCCTACCACTCCCTCCTGGGAGAACCTCCACTCCCCTGGGGACAGCCCCAGCCCCTGTCCCCGCCCATCCCCACCCCTGCCCAGGGAGGTTTGAGGACTCCCCGTACATCTGCCTACACACCAAGCATGCCTGTTACCATACTGAGGGAACGTGGGTCAGGCCTCACCTTCTGGACCACTGAGGCTGCTGTGGGCTCCCTCTCCAGCAGGGCCACCCACTGGGACTTGGCCCGGGCTCCTCCCTCTCCAGGGAGGCTGGCCTAAGTCCCCAGTGGGTACCTTCCAACCCTCCCTGTTTCACAGGGTCTGGTCCCCTTGAGGGGACAATCCAAGTTGACCAAGCCCCCAGCACACAGCTCACCGGGTGCGCAGGGCCTGCCAGGCAGCATCGATGTCAGCGTAGAGGTTCTTCTCTGAGGGCCTGCCCGAGCTGACGCCATAGCCCGAGTAGTCATAGGAGAAGATGTTACAGTTGATGCGTGTGCCCAGGCCAATGTAGAAACTGCTCATCTGGCCCAGGTCCACTGCATTGCCATGTGAGAAGAGGACTGTGTACCTAAGGGGGTGGGGGGAGACAGGTCAGAGGGCAAGGAGGGGAGGGGGCTATCACACCCCGACCCAGGAGGGGACAAGAGAACTGAAAAAGGGGATAGGCTGCCTGTGCCACAACGTAGCCCAGTTCCTCCTGCCTACGTGATCTCAGGAAGGGGACAGCCAGCAAAGCCTCAGGCTTCCCCTCTGTGAAAGGGGCACTGGGACCACTGGTCACATTCTGTGCACAGGGTGAGCCCAGCTGCCTCTCCTTGGGTCCGCTCCTTTTGGAGAGACTCCAACGGCCCCGGAGGATGTCAGGCACATGGGACCGCTGCTCAAGGCATTCCTGGAGAATGAGACAGCTTCTCCTTCAGCAGGGCTATCCCCGCTCTTTCAGACAGCTGGCCCCCACTCCTGCTTCACAAGTAAATGAAGCCAACCCCTGTGCACAGTGGCATGGGTCTCCCTCTCCTGCAGAAAATGACCTTGGCACTCATTTCAGCCCTTGTGCCCCATGGCAGCCCTGCCAAGCTGCTGCTAGCAGAGCCTGCCCAGGTCCTGTCAGCAGCAGACAGCCGGGTGTCTTCAGACCGATGGACTTCCCTTCCTCCAGCACCACTGGGTCCCAGCTCCCCACTCCCACCACACCAGACTGGCCCAGAGGAAAAGAAAGAGCTCGCCCTTTGGACTTAGACCTGGAATTAAAACCTGCCTGGTCTGAGGCAGAAGCACCTGGAAGATCCGCTTCTGCCCCATCCCTCAGGCTCAGGGAAGTGCTCTGCTTGCAGGTCCTAAGGTGCCCTGTTAATGGGGAGCCAGACTGAGCATGAGCCACCAGCTGGCCTTGGGTACCAAGACTTTACTGGGCACCAAGGCCCTAAGAGACTCTGCTCCTTGTCAAGCAGGTGCTGTGACACAGCCACTTGAAGCCACTTTTCTGAGCCTCAGGGTCCTCATCTGCAAGACAGGGTGCTGAGGCACCCTCAGAGCTGCACGTGGAAGGGCACCTGGCAGTAAGGGCCCAGGGCAGCTGGGCAGAGGCCATTGGCAAAGTGAAGCCCATCCTTGGAGGCTCTGGTCTTCCAGCCCTTGGCAAGAAGAATCCCCAGGCACCCACTGGGCTTTCACCCCACTCTGGCACTCCAGGGACCCTGAGGATGAGCACAAGATATTCCCCAAATCCTATCCCCCTCCATTCTTCCAGGCTCCAGGTCTGTCCAAGTTGAGTCTTTGAAGCTAACCTGGCTCCGGGCACGCAGCGCACATACATGCAGGCAATGCGGTTGCCCCGGCTGCTCTTGGTCAGGAAAACCTCAATAGTGTCCAGCTCGCGCTGGCTGTACTGGAAATCAGAGCGCTCCGTCAGGTGGAGCTTCCAGCGCCCAGGGGTGCCTGTGGAGGTCCGAAGGGTCCCCAAGGGGGTGGTCCCGACCCCACCAGGCCTGGGTTCAGGCTCGGGCACCAGTGAGTAGGTGGGCTCTGGAGGCAGGAAGGCGAGCTTGGCGGCAATGCGACCAGGGCAGGGCGGGCAGCAGAAGAGACAGCACAGCTCAGTCACGGACAGGCCGTTCATGGTGGGCACCAGGCCCCGGGGCAGGCCTCGCTTAGCAGGGGAGGGGTGGGGTGCTCCGAGATATGGGCGGGGAGGGGCAACCCCCAGCCACTGCCCCAGACAAGAGCCCTGTTAGGAGGCAGCAGCCCAGCCCCATCGCGGTCCAAGCAGAGCCCTCGGGAGCCTCGCAGCCTCACATCTCCATGTTGTGCACAGGGAGGCCCTGCAAAGAACAGAGACATGTGAGATCCCCCAGGGCACCATCAGAGACAGGAACCAATCTCCAAGGCCTGAGGCTCTTGGCCTTCCTCAAAGTCCCGTCCACCTTCTCCTGCTCAGACTGCTTCGTCTTCCACCCCACAGATCTGCAAGCCCAGCTTGCCCTCCAAGGGGACCATGTAACTCCCAAGTGACCTCTGTGGGACCCAAAGCTGACCTGTCCCCACCTGCTACCACCCTTCCTCAGCTTGCAGTCAACAACTCTTGCCGCTTAAGCCCATCTGTCAGCTGGGCCACGGCCTGATGTTTCTGCTGGGCAAGCAAACCCCTAGCCCATTTGAGCTCTCCTCCCCCTGCACTGGGGCCAAGGAAACCCTGTCACCACGCTCTCCCATGCCTCTGCCCCCACCCATCTCTGTGCTACCCTTCAAGGATCCAACTACCACCCTCAGGTAATACAGAGCAGCCAAGGACCAGAGGGACCCAAGAGCGCACGCTGACCGGCCGCAGGACTGTGATGTCCAGAGACAGAGGAGCTAAGGCAGGGGAAACACAACAAACAAAGGCTGTGGGAACAAAAGCAGGATACATATCAGGCTAAGAGCTGAACAATGGCTCTCCCCTGTGCTGGGTGCCAGACCCAGGCGACAGGCTGTTGAGAGCACAGGGGTGACGGGAGCTGAGGCTCCTCCTCCAGCTCTGCCAACTTCAGGGTCTGGGACCTCGGGCAAGGGGATTACCCTCCCAGGGCCTCCGTTTCCTCATCCATCAACAAAGACACCACTCACCTCACAGGGGCAGTAAATGAGATGAGGGGTTTAGTGGTGGGCAGGGGACATGGCTCAGAGTAGAAGCTCCAATGTTCTTCCTTTTGGCAGAACGCTGCGAAACACTGTAAGTAATTGACTACGACTAAATTGCTAAAGCAAATACAATCGCGTACAGAGCTGCCAACAGAGAGACTAGGTAAAAACAGAGGTTTGAGGAAACCTGACCACTTACTCCACTTTCCCTACAGACTGGCTCAAGGGAGGGAGACACGCCACTCAGCTTTCGCAGCAGAGCACCTTGGCGCATTCAGTTTTGAGGCCACAGCATTTGAAAACCACTGGGCCGTGGACATGCGAATTCAGAGCAGGTCAGAGCAGTGTGCGGCCCAGAACACACCTGCTCCCTCCAGACCTGTGACCTGAGAGTCAGGGCTGCAGAGAGCCACACCCAGCTGTCGCCTGGATGTGGAGGCACAGAGGCGTGGGAGAGCTGCAAATGCCCGTGTGGGGAGACATGGACAGCTTCCAGGAGTCCCTGAACTCTTAGGCAGGGTGCACACTTTATGTGCAAGCATTTTTCAGAGGACAAGGTCTATCATACTGGTTCTCCGAGGCAGGAGAGTTTGCCCTCACCGGGGACACTTGCCCGTGTCTAAAGACATTTTTGGTTATGAAGATTGGAAAAGAGAGCCCCTAGCATCGCGAGAGTAGAGGCCAGGGATGCTGCTTAACGTCCCCCAGGGTGCCCCCCAAGAAAGAATTATCTGTCCCCAAATGTCAACCAACATATTCTCCAAGAGGTCCAGGCCCCAACAGGTGATACTCCGCTGGTGCGAGGGGGAACTGAAGTGTCGGAAGTCTGGGCGGCCCAGTGAAAGCTGCTTTTGAGAGGAAGACCTGGCCGAGAGCCAGGGGGCAACCCTGAGGTGAAGGGTCACACCAAGGTTGCCAAGCCTCACTGACCAAGTCAAAAACCTGGATGTGGTCCTTGTCTCCTCCCTGCTGGCTCTTCCTCCCTCTCTTTAACTGCCACCTGGTCCCCTCCCCTGTCATCACCTAGACTTCAGCACTCTCCTTTGCTGGTCCCCCCACCCCGCCCCCACCATTACTCCAGGCCATTCGTCCCCACACTCCCCAGCAGCTGAGAGATCTTTTCACAACACAAAGCTGATCACGCCATCTCCCTTTTAGGATGATGCCCCAGGACCTCCCACTATTTCCAGGATAGAGATCAAATCCCTCGCCAGAGCCTGCCAGGTCAGCAGTCAGCTGGGGTAACCTCTCCAGACTCACTCATCTGGTACCCCACTCCCCCTCACTCTCCATAGATAAGCCAAAGCCCACACAGGTACCCTCCTGGGGAACCCCTCTCCCAAATCATTGTACAGTACTTGCCCTTATCCTTTCCACCATTCAGATCTCATTGCAGTGCCGTCAGCAAGGCCTTCCAAACCTGGTCAGGTACCCCCACCCCAGAACCCACCATGCTCTCATGGTTCCAGGTTCCAACCAAAGCAAAACCCCACGAAGGCAGGACCACTGTCTGTGTTTGCTCAATAAACAATGGCTGAACTAATGGGCAAATGACAAGAAGAAAAGAGGAAATGGGGAAGCGAGAATCCTTGAGGTTTGACAGGGAAGGGGGACAGTCTCTTCTCAGGCCACATGCAGCCAGGACCTCCTGTATGTCATTTATGGGTGTTGCTGTGTGCCCCAAGAGCCAGGCCTCAGACTGGGCAGTGCACATTCAGGTGCCTCGCTCACTGGGCACACAACTCTAGCGCCCAAAGCCCCAGTGATTCCAACCACAAGCACATACTGGGCACCCCGCTGCCAGGCCCCATATGGGCTGGAGGTGGTAAGAAGACCAACAAGGAACGAAGGCAATTGCGATACCCTAGGACGACCTAAACACAAACGACTCTGACGGCACCTCACCTAGCCAGTAAGGGTGGGAAAGCTGCCTGGAAGAAGATGCAATCTGAAAGGTGGAGAGAAACTGGCCAGGTGACAGGGATGGGGGCAGAGGGAAAAGCATGAGCAAAAACCCAGAGGTGACAGTCAGACTGCGGGTCCTGGTTGGCGCCGACACTGGAAGAAGAGGCAGGCAGAGAGATCCCGGAGGCCAGGGGCCCCGCCCGTGAGCCCCGCTGAAGAGATCGGACTTTATCCTGGGGAAAACAGGGAGCCTCGAAGGAGTCCTGGGCCGGGGTTAGGGGCTGTGGATGTTCCTTGAACTGGAGCGGAAGCCGGGAAGCCAGCAAAGGGGCAGAGGCGTCTCGGAGGGCTTGGCTACCGGCTGCAGCGGCGGCGGGCCCGGGTGTTGGGCTGGGGGGCAGGTTCCGGGGCAGGGACAGAGTCCGCGCCTCGGACTGCGTACTCCCAGAAGGAGGGGGCCACAACCCAAGAGAGTGGGCGTTCAACCCACCACGTCCGACGGCCCAATGGAGGGGGAAAGATGTGGGGGCCGCGTCACAGGAGAGTAAGCGCCCACCCCACGTTGGAAGGCTGGAGGGGGGACAGGGGTAGGCCGAAGTCGGGGACGCTGGCCCGTGTTCCTCGCCACTGGTCCAGGGTCCCTCCGGCCGGCACCGTGGCCGCCCCGGGAGTGTGGGGTGTCCAGGTCGTCCGACCGGGCTGCCCCGGCCTCGCGGCCGGGCCCGGCTCCCCAAACGGCCAGGCGCGGCACCGAGGCCGCCGCACGCCGCCGCGCCCGCTCCTGTTCGGCACTCACCGCCGCGGCCCGCGCACCCCAGTCCTGGGGCCGCACTCCATGGTTCCCGGCCGTCAGCCCGTGCGTCTGCCAGTCCCTCAGCGCCACTGCCTGGCCTTCTGCACCGCCGCCGCCGCTCCCCCGCGGGCGGAAGTCAGTCTCGCTCCCGCCACCGCCCCGGAAGTGACGCGCAGTACCGCGCAGAGGCTAGAGGGGCTCTAGGTTCCAGCTTTGATTTTCAGGAGTGGAGCCCCCTCATCATTCATTCCTTCTTTTACTCACTCCAGGGCCAGGACCAGGGGGAGGCGAATGAAGCAAGGTTGCGGAAATGCACGGTCTGATCCTGCCTTTATTTAAAATCATGATATTTTGGCCATGATCGGTGTGGCACAGCTGGTTGGGCATCGTCCAGCAAAGCGGGTTCAATTCCCAGTCAGGGCACACGCCGGGAAGGGACTCATGGGAGAGGCAACCAATCTCTCTCACATAGATGCTTCTCACCATGTCTTTGTCCCTCCTTTCCCCTCTCTCTAAAAATAAATACTTTCTAGCCCTGGCTGGTGTAGCACAGTGGATTGAGTGCGGGCTGGGAACCAGAGGGTCCCGGTTCAATTCCCAGTCAGGGCACATGCCTGGGTTGCGGGCCAGGTCCCCGGTGAGGGCCATGTGAGAGGCAACCATACATTGCTGTTTCTCTCCCTCTCTTTCTCCCTTCCTTCCCCTCTCTCTAAAAATAAATAAAATTAAAAAAATAAATAAATAAACACTTGCTAAAAAGTCATGAATTTTGTTCCTCCTGGGTTCTTTCGCACATTTCATCTTTTTAAGTATCTCATGAAAATACTATGAATTCTGGTAGCTGAGTTTTCTGGTGTTCCTTAAATGTTGTGCCTGAGGCAAGTGCCTCGCACTCCTTATCCCAGTCCTTCCCAGCTCTGCTCATGCTGCAGGGAGAGGGTAAGGGCTGGGAACAAAATGCGGGACATGGCTAAAGGTGACGATGGGTAGCCAAGCCAGGCCTTTCTGAGGAGATAACAGTGACAGAGTTAGGAAGGCTGCAGAGGCCAGCGGGGCCCACCTTGAGGCAAGACTGTGAAGTAGTTGAGCAGTCTTTCCCTTCCAGGCCTCCTGCCTGTATGCCTTTCCCCCTGCCTGCATCACTTTCCCAGCTCAAAATGCCCCATCCCCAGCAGACAGTCCCCAACCCACTCTCACCCCTGCTGCTTCCCAAGGACTCTAATCTTTAGCTATACGTCAGAGATAAGCCTGAGGCTCTGGGCTTCCTAGCCAGACCTCCTCCAAGGCCCCATTCCACCAATCAGCTACCTGGAGAGGACCCAGGCTCAGGAGTTCCCTCTCTTTCTCCTTCACTTCCCCTCCGTTTCCTCTGGTCCCCAGCTCTGGCCCCCTGACCTGGGCTCAGCCACCAAACTGGCCTTGCCAAGTTCATTCCAACCTCAAGGGTTTTGCATAAGCTGCGCCTCCTGCCTGGAGTGCCCTGTCCCCAAATAGCCACACGACTGGTTCCTCCTCTTCAGGCTGCTCTCATTTGTCACCTATTCAGAGAGCCCTCCCTGGCCACCACCCGCGGCCAAGTCCCTACTACACACACCCTCATCCCATCACACTATTTCTTACATCATTTTATTGAGCTGTTTCCTTGTTTATCACCTGTCTTCCCCATATTTCATCCGCTTCCCAGGGCAGGGACCCAGGCTTTCGTCCACCATGTTCCCAGCTGTCACTCAGGCTGTCTGATGAATTGAAGGATGCACAACAAATGGAATAAAAATAATTCCCAACCCAGAGAATGGCTTCTGTGAAGGTGGGAGGAGGCTCACTGATCCTTTGAGTGCCACCAAGCACAGACCTCAGGCCATCCCTCACTCTCTGGTTGACTTGAGACACGCTATCTGTTTGGAAAATAACTTGGCCATAGGAGTCAATGGTCGTAAAAGCACTCCCACCAGGGAGCCATGAATTCCAGCCCCTAGCTCTCCAATATGGAACCATTAACCCCACATGGGTACTTATTAAAGTTAAATGAATTAATTAAAAATAAAAAAAACTTTGCCCTGGCTGCTGTGGCTCAGTGGATTGAGTACTGGCCTGCGAACCAAAGGGTCTCCGGTTCAATTTCCGGTTAGGGCGCATGCCCGGATTATGGGCCAGGTCCCCAATAGGGGGCACGCAGGAGGCAACCACACATGGATGTTTCCCTCTCTTTCTCCTTCACTTCCCCTCCGTCTAAAATAAATAAATAAAATCTTAAAAAAAATAAATAAACACCATGGAGATGGTCACTTTTTCTGCCTTGGCCCATCTGTGATGCTCTCATGAAATCCCCAGGGGTGACCCACTGCTTGCATACTCGGTCCTCTCTTGTTGGACATAGAGGTTGATTCCCTCTCTGGCCAGAACAGAAATAGCATGTAAGATTTTCACCTTGCGGGTAGGGACCTTTGGATGCGGGGAGGCGCCGAGGAATGGATGATTCCTGGAAGAAGAGGCTTCTAATGATAAGGTCCACCCAACTGCATCCAGGAAGCAAAGGAGTCATAGGAGTTCCTCCTAACTCCACCCCGAGAAAAACGCACCACATGGGAACAGGAGTGATGTGGGAGGATGAGAAGACGGGTGAGTTTTTCTCTTCTTCACACTTTGACGTCTTCTGAGTTTGTTCTGGTTTTTCTCGGCAAAGGATGTGTTGCACTGTTATGATCGGGCAGAGGCTGAAATACAGCTGGATGGCTGAAAGAAGACTGGCTATTAAACTATTATGCTTATGCTTCTTGATAGGTGTCCAAAAGAATTAAAAGCAGGGACACAAACAGGGACTTGTACTTGATTCTTTGTAGCAGCATGATTCACAATAGCCATGGACAGATGAATGGATAAACAAAATCTGGTCCATTCCACACAGTGGAATAGTATTTAGCCTTAAAAAGGATAGGCACATTCTGACACCTATGACAATGTGGATGAAATTTTTTTTTAAGCACTGATTTTTAACATGTTTTAGTTATTAATTTCAGAGAGAGAGGAAAGGAGAGGGAGAGAGAAGGAGACAGAGAGAAACAGCAATTTGTTGTTTCACTTACTGATGCACTCATTGGTTGATTCTTGTATGTCCTTGACCGAGAATCAAACTGGCAATTTTCAGGACGATACTCTAACCACCTGAGCTATCTGGCCAGGGATATGTGCATGAATCTTGAGGACATTAGGCTGAGTGACATATGCCAGACACAGAAGGACAAATACTGTGTAATTCCTCTCATGGGAGGTCCCTAGAAGAGTCTGATCCAGAGACAGACAGTGGATGGTCAGAGCCAGGAGATGGGGATTTAGTGTTGAATACGGATGGAGTTTCAGACTGGGAAGATTCTGGATATGAGAAAGTTCTGGAAATGGATGATGGGGGTAGTTGCACACCTTGTGAGTATACTTAATGCCGCCAAGTTGTACATTTAAAATGATTAAGATGGTAAATTTGATTTTTTAAATGTTTATTTTTTTTAAGACTTTATTTATTTATTTTTAGACAGAGAGGGCAAGACAGAGAAAGAGAAGGAAAGGAACAGCAATATGCGGTTGCCTTTCACACGTCCCCTACTGGGAGCCTGGCCCACAACCCAGGCATGTGCCCTGACTGGGAATCGAACCCGCGGCCTTTTGGTTCGCAGTCTGGTACTCAATCCACTGAGCCACACCAGCCAGTATATAAATGTTTATTTATTGATTTGAGAAAGAGAGAGGAAGGGTGGACAGAGGGGGAGAGAGAGAGAGATCAATTTGTTGTTCCACTTATTTATGCATTCATTGGTTGATTTGTTTACGTGCCCTGACTGGGGATCAAACCCACAAACTCGTATCAGGATGACGTACTAACCAACTGAGCTACCGAGCCAGGGCAAGATGGTAAATTTTATAATATGTATATTTTACCATAATAAAAAAGTAAATAAATTTCATAAAACCATGCGGTCGGGGGAGAGGCCCAGGTGCGTGGAGAAGTGACAGCTTCCTGGGCTGAAACCTGTGCAGTCACCCAGGGCTTTGACCTCAGAAGGGTCCCACCCATGACTGACTGCCCTGTGGCTGCTGTCTTGAAATTCCTAATAATTGTTTAACAAGGGGTCCTGTATTTTAATTTCAAACTGGAATCTGCAAATTATGTGGCTTGTCTTGGTTTGGGGAAAGGACGGAGAGGACCAAGGTCATGATCTGGGACCCCGGGGCTGGTGGAGAAGCGCCCCAACATGCAAGTTGTCTGCCCCACCCCAAGGGGAAAGAGTGAGACCTATTCAGGAAGTGGGCTCCTGACACAGCCAGGAAGGAAGTGTGTGTGTGTGGGCTCCTAAAATAGCAGCAGTTGCTGGCTGATTGGGTAGGGGGTGGGGATAGGAAGTTGGACAGGAGTGAGCCAGCCCCAGGAGGCATGGGGACTTTCCTAAAGAATCCCCTTCCCCAAACTAGGTCCTCTTCCATCTACACAGCCAGAAATAATGTTTAGAAAATTAAATGATAACTTACAGGCCATCATGTGCACAAATCTTATTTGCACAACTTAATTAAATTGCACGTGTACGGGTAGAACCATGGGTGCAATAGAAAGTCCAGTGAACACTGAGGGCTGGGGGGACAGATGAATAAGCAGAGCACAAAAGATTTTTAGGGCAGTGAAAATGCTTTGCCTGATACTATGATGATGGACACAGGTCATTATACATTTGTTCAAACCCACAGAACATACGACACTAAGAGTGAACCCCCCAAGTAAACTGTGGATGTTACATGACAATGACATGTCAGTGTAGGCGCATCCTTGAAACAAATGCCCCCCTCTGGTTGGGAAACGTTGATAACCAGAGGGGTGCATTGGTTGGGGGAGGCTGTGCATGTGTTGGATCGGGGATATATGGGAAATCTCTGTAGCTTCCTCTCAATTTGTTGTGAATTCAAAACTGCAAAAAAAAAGTCATTTAAAAAATCACACACACATATATAGACAAGCCTCTGGATTGTAATCCACTTCCAACCCCCAACCCCACCCCAGAGGCTCTCTCCTATCCTGTCTTAGTCCCTTCCCTCCAGAGGTCATTACTAGTTGACTTCTATCACTGTTGATTCCTTTTACCCAGTTTTTTAATTTTCTGTAAATAAAATCATACAGTGTGCTCACTTTTGTGTTAGCTTCTTCCACTCCACATCGGGTCCATGCGTGTAGCAGTCATTCATCTTTTTCATTGCTGCGTTATATTCCATTGTGTACATGTACCGCTTTTCTTGATGCGTTCTCCTGCAGGCGGACATTTGGGTTGTTTACAGTTTGGGGCTATTCTGAACAGAGTTGCCGTGAACATTCATAAATCTTTTACTGGACACACATACTCATTTCATTGGGTACTGTATTCGTTTGCTGGGGCTGGCATAACACAGTTGGGTAGGTGAGGTGGCTTAAACAACAATCATTGGTTTTCTTCTAGTGCTAGAGGCTGGAAATTTGAGATCAAGTGGGGCTGGTTTTCCCAGAGTTCTCTCTCCTTGGCGTGTAGATAGCCATCTTCTCCCTGTGTTTCACATGGTCTTCCTTCTATACAAGCCTATGTTCTAATCTCTTCTTTTTTTAAAAAAAAGATATTTTATTTATTTCTTTTTAGAGCAAGGGGAAGGGAGGGAGGAAGAGAGGGAGAGAAAAGTCAATGTGTGGTTGCCTCTTGTGTACCCTCTACTGGGGGCCTGGCCTGCAACCCAGACGTATGCGCTGATGGGGAATCAAACCCGCAACCCTTCAGTTCACAGGCCAGCACTCAATCCACTGAACTACACCAGCCAGGGCTGATCTCCTCTTCTTATAAGGACACTGGTCATGTTGGATTAAGACCCGAAGCAATGATTTCATTTTATCTTAATTACTGCTTTAAAGACTCCGTCTTCCAACACAGTCACATCCTGAGGTCCTAACAGGGCTTCGGTGTATGACCTGTGGAGGACGCAACCCAGTCCGAAACAGGTGCTTATCCTTTCAGGAGCTGATTAGCTGGGTCATAGAATACACATGAGTTTAGCTTTAGTGGAAACTGCCAAAAGGTTTCTCAAGTGGATGAGCTCTCTGGCTTCATCTCCTCCATGCACCCCAGTGCTCCCCAAAATTTACCCTGTGGGATCTTCCTGGTTTGCATATGCCCAGCCAGGGCCTGCCTCAGGACCTTTGCACAGCCTGTTCCCCGTGCCTGGAACATTCTTCCCTCAGAAAAACTCTCATCACTCAGGGCTCAGGGAAAATGTCACCTCTGCAGAGATGTCTTCCTTGACCACTCCATTTACCATAGCCACTCTGTCATCATGCATTCCACTGGAAATGATCTCATCTTTATTTTATTTTACTTGGTGCATAGTAAGCATGCAGTAATGATCATCTCCTCAACATCCAAGCCATCAGGGAAATGCTAACCAAAACCACAGTGCATGGTGCTTCGTCCCCGCTAGAGGCTGTACTCAAAAAGATAGGTAATAATAAGCATTGGGGAGGATGTAGAGACATCAAAACCCTCACATGAGGTAAGGGGAGTGTAAGCGGCAGCTTCTTTTGGAAACAGTATAGCACCTCCTCAAGAGATTAAACACAGAGTCACCATCTGGTCCAACAAGACCCTTGCTGAAGGTCCCACGCTATGGTTAGCATATCTGTTTGGCTCTAGGGCAGGATTTCTCTCCCTTGGCACTATGGACATGTAAGGTGGTTGATTAGTGTGGGGTCATCCTGGGAGCTGTGGAGGGTTGAGCAGCACCCTTGGATCCCATCCACTCAGTGCCAGGAGCACCCCCAGTCACAACAACTACCGATGTCCACAGACATTGTAAATGTGGGGAAGAAAGTCACTGCTACCCCCAGGGCCTGGTCCTCCAACTTGAGCATGCACTGGAATCTCCTGAGGGCCAGATCAAGTCTGGAGTCTCTGACTCAGTAGGTTTGGGGTGAGGTCCAAGAACTTGCATTTCTAAAGGACCCCAGGTGCTGTTGGAGCCCGCTTGGAGCCCCACTGCTGATGCACCGCCCCTGCCACGCAGGACCTGCAGCCTGGCTCTGGTCTCTCTGACTCCAAGGGGCCAGGAGCAGTGGCTGTGGTTTGTTTTGGGAAGCACTCAACAAAAGCTGCCTATCCTGCCTGAAGCCGAAAAGTTGTCCATTCTGCCTTTTGCCGGTAGGTGGCAGCAGTGACTGCTTGATATTTGGAGGGTCCAGGAAGAAAGGTGGCAGGTCTGGGGAGTGAGGGATGCCTGGGCAATTCCATTTGTCTTGCCAAAATAATAATAACAACAATAACAACAACATTGTCTGTTCACATGCACTGGGCGCTCACTCTCGGCCAGGAAGCGGGAACCCACAGTGAACAAAATTTCTGGCCCTCGTAGAGCAGACATTCTAGATAAGTATCACCAAGTAATAATAAGTAGTGGGAAGACAATAAAATAAAGAGTGGGCCAGGAGAGAACAGGACTACTGGAGATGGGGGCTCCCCTCACACCTCAGTCCCACGTGACCAGTGGCCAGGGCTTTAGGGAGAATTTGTTGTGCGACTGCGTGCCTGGGGGGGGGTGCGCTTCCAGCCCCCTGACCCATGAAGGCTGTGGCACTTACACTGTCCTATAGACTTGTTCTAAGGATTAAGTGAAATGATGTAAAGTGTTTAGAACCAAAATCGTGTCTGGTTCCAAGTAAGTACTCAATAAATATTAGCCATTATTAATTAGTAATAAAGACTATTATTGACATTAATAATGACATTATTGCATTATATCATTACATCATTAGTGTCAGCCTCTAAAACCTGGGAAAGCAGAGAACCAGCTTGGTTATTATTGTGTTCAAACTAAAAGTTAAAGGGCTGTGAGCAAAGAGGTTGGGTTTTTTATTTTATTTATTTAGAGAGAGGGAATGAGAAAGAAGAAACCTCAATGTGTGGTTACCTCTCATGCATACCCTACTGGGGACCTGGCCCACACCCCAGACATGTGCCCTGACTGGGAATCAAACTGGCAACCCTGTGGTTCGCAAGTCTGCACTCAATCCACTGAGCCACAGCGGCCAGGGCAAGAGGTTGGGTTTTAAATTTGGTGTCACTTGAGTTTGCTTTTTGGAAACTAATGTTTTCAGACCAAGGGAAGTGACCAGTGGTTGGTGGCTGGTGAATTTCCGTGCACGTGTGTGTGTGATGGGGTCCTGGAGCCCTCTAAGAATCTGGACAGGTAGGCAGAAATTCACTTGTCAAGATATTTGCTGAGGGCAACATAGTGTTCTATAACCTCCAGGAAACAGGGTGTGGCATTTTCCCATCATTTTCAAGGTCCAGCAGGCTTTGGTTGGCCTTGCTGGGCACTTAAAGGAAGTCCCCTCACCTCACCCCTTTTCTGGAAGGATCACCACGGAAGTGGGAAACACATGAGGTCCACATGACTGCCCCTTGCAATCTCAGAAAGTCAGCAGGATGATACACTGGATAAACACAGGCCACACATTTGGGAGGAATGTGGAGCTCAGGGAGGCTTGTAGGGAAGCCTCTCACCTCCCACGAACTCATTTCTTGACAGCCTTGCAGACGTGGACAAGCTTACAGCCACCCAGCCAGTAAGCAGCTGACCCAGGCTTCTGACTGACTCCTGGGCACTTTCTGCCGCCACTAAGCTTACAGTTGGGGAACCAATTCCATGTTTTTTTCAACCTTTTGGTGTTAGACATGAACCTGTTGCCATGAATTTTGAGGGTCATGTTATGTGTGAAAGGTGCTGGATGATGAACATCAAAACAAAAGGGACTTTATCAGTTGAAGCTCATGGTCTATAAAGGACTGAAATCATGACTCAAATTAGTTTAAGTCAAAAAAGAAAACAAATGACCCCCCCTCAGGAAAGCTCAAGGGCAACCTGATTCAGGCATGGCTGGATCTAGGTTCTTCAACAACGTTGTCAAAGCATGGACTGCTTTTTCTCTGAGATCT
Source organism: Micronycteris hirsuta (assembly GCA_004026765.1). Classification (NCBI taxonomy): domain Eukaryota; kingdom Metazoa; phylum Chordata; class Mammalia; order Chiroptera; family Phyllostomidae; genus Micronycteris; species Micronycteris hirsuta. The sequence goes on along the minus strand of PVJI01002481.1, from coordinate 29,797 downwards.
GCTCTCTTCTGTTTCAGTTTCATTCACAGACAATTTCCACTGCTGGGTGGCAAAAATGATTACCTGTACCTCCAGGCTTACACCTGACTCTGCTTGTTCAAAGCCCCAGGGATGATTCTCATTGGTCTCACGAGTCACATGTCTATTTCTGAACCAGTCACTGTGGCCAGGGAGAGGAAAATGTTTTGACTGATGGAGGTGAATTGGCCATGGAATCCTGGTACTTGAACTGAGGGGGGGTTGCAATCTTCCACAAAAAAACTGGGATGCCAGGTCCAGAAGGGTAGCTGGGTGCCGAGTGGGCAGAATGCAGATGCCACCTGTAGCGGGGTTTCCACTTTAGCGGACGCCAATCTATTTCCATTTCCACCCAATCTGAGTCCTGGGAACACAAGCTCAGGTGGTTCCCTCACCTCTTCCTGATCAGGGGCCAATGCTGAATAATATTCCACTGTGTAATGAACCAGACTTTGTGTATTCACTCATCTGTTGAGGAGTATTTAAGTTTCTCCACCCTTTGGCTACTGTGGAGAATGCTGCTGTGAACATGGGTGTACAAATATCTGCTTGCTCTCAATTCTCTTGTGTGCACACCGTACTTAGTGTGGAACTGCTGGGTCACAGAGTACTTGTGTTTAACTTTTTGAAGAACCACCAAACTGTTTGCAGAGGCAGCTGCACAATTGTACATCCCCACCTGTATGTCTTTTTGCATTTTGAGAAATCAAAAACTGGCAGAAAATTACATTGATGAGATTCGTTTGGGGAGAGGGGGTAATACATCTTTTATATGCAGAAAATTTAGGCATTTAAAAAAAGATTTTACTTATTTATTTTTAGAGAGAGGAGAAAGGAGAAAGAGAGGGAGAGAAACATCAATGTGAGAGAGAAACATTGTACCTTCCCCGACCAGGGACCAAACCGGCAACCCAGTCATGTGCCCTGTCCGGGGAATCCAACAGGCAACCCTTCGCTTTGTGTGTCAACGCCCAATCAACTGATCCACACCTGTCAGGGCTAGGCATTGCTTTTAATGAAATGCCAACCAGAGATCACGGTCAAAATTTTTTTTTTACTAATCAGCAAACAGGGGTCCTTTTAGACGTAAGTTTTTCTCTTTTCTAAGCAATAGGGTTAAAGCAGGGTTTTCCAGCCTCCGCACTGTGGGCATTTGGGGTCGATTCTGTCCGTGGCAAGCGTCCTGTGTGCTGTACGGTGTTGAATGGCACCCCTGGCATCCAGGTTTTGATGCCATTTGATGCCAGGTGCACCTCCCAGTCACGACAACCACAAATGTCCCCAGACACATCGCCCAGTGCCCCTTTGGGGTAGGGTGGGATAACTGCCTGCGGTTGAAAATCACTGATTTAAATCTGTTTAACCAGAATCAATAACTGGCTTCGCTCATAAAATGAGGATGGCTTGTCCAGGAGAGTCAAGAGAGATCCCCTTCGCCCACTATACAGATGGGAAAACTGAGGCCAGGAATTGACCAAAGACCCAGACCAGAATTGGAAGCTGATTCCATCCAGTGGGAAAGCTCCTGCAGAACTACGTAGCAACAGCAAACCGGGCTCGGTGAGTGGCTGCAGCGGGTGTCGTATGCTCCTCTGACTGAGTGTCCTACTCTGCTGATTTCCCAAAAGGCTAACTTTTCCCCGCCTGCTTGAATCTCGAACCCACAACTCAGCGCACGCCTGCGCTCCTGCGAATCGCGGAACTAGAGGCCCGGGACCCGATAGGGGCGAGACCTGGAGAGCCGACACTACCACGGGCGGCCCTGTGGGGATTGTAGTCCCGACCCCGCCTCCCCCTGGTGCCGACCCCGCCCCTGGAACTACGCTCCCGTCGTGCTCCGCGGTGCCAGGCGGAGGCTGAGCGAGCGGCCGGGCTGGTTGCTAAGCCTTGGAAAAGCGCAACGCTCACGCCTATCTCTTCAGGTAAGCGTGCGGTCTCCGAGTCTCGGGCTCTCGAGTCCCAGGCTTCCGGGGAGGGCGGGCTGGGGAGGCCACGTGGGCCTCGGCTTCGGGTGGCGCTGGCCGCGCAGGGGCGAAAGGGCAGCCAGGCCGGGATGGCACGCGCCTTCGGCAGTCCAGGGAGCGTCGTGTGTGCGCGTGCGCCTGGGCCGGGCTCCGGGATCTGGCTCCCTGCGCCCGTCGCCCTTCTGCGCGTGCGTGCGCCCCTGAGGCGCGGCCTTGAGACCCCGCGCAGTACAGCGGCTTGGGGCGCGCCCTGCCCTCGGGTCATCAGTACCAGCCCCTTGCCTCCGGGCTGGTTGACCATCTTCCTCCGCGTCTTAGGCGAAGGACCGTAATCATTCCTGTGTCCTGGACATCGATGATTCTCTTTCTGATACTTACGGGAAGTGTGAGTTTTCAAGGCCCTTTCTAAAAAAAAAAAAATCCTCACTCAAGGGTATGTTTATTGATTTGAGAGAGAAACATAAATGTGAGAAAAAAAACTTAAGCCTGTCACCGCCCACCCATAGGCGCCCCAACGGGGATGGAACCTACAACCTAAGTATGTTCCCTGGTGTATGGAGGATGCTCCAACCAAGCCACCTGGCCAAGGCTCAAGGCTTTTTCTGATCTCAACCAGAGTAAGGGGTCTGTCTCTCCCACATCCCACCAGCCCAAGATTCTCGAACTTTCATGCACAGAAGGCCCACTTGTAGGGTACCACATCCAGGAAATGAACACTCAGGATACCCAGTTGAGTTTGAATTCCACAAACAATGAACACCGTTTTTTTTTTTAAATAGTATAAGTATGTCCCAAAGATTGCATGGGGCACAGTTACACTAAAAAATTCTCCCTCATCTGGAATTGGAATTTAACAGGGTGTCTTATGTGTTATCCATGTGGGAGCTTTGTTAGAAATGCAGATTGTGGCCCTCTCCCCTTTGTGGGGCCAGGTCTTAGAAAATGCATTTAAAACTGTGGGTGCATCTGAGGCTTCAGCACTGGCTGGTCCTTCTGCTCAGGTCTTCCTACCCTCCTCTGCTTGCCTTCCAGGCCCTGCTGTGGGTCACCGCCTCTGAAGAGGTGAATTTTCTCACTTTGTGCCCCTGTGTGCCTGCATGGTGGTGGGGGATTCCCTCTCACAGAAGGGGAAGCTGCAGCGGGGGTGAGGACAGGGCCAGGGCCAGGGCCAGGCTCTGCCTTCCTAATCCAAGGATAAAATAAGTCCTGCTTGAAGTTTTCATTGTTGCCTGCAGAGCCTGACTCAGCTCACTAAATAAGCGCCATTTCCAGTGTCCCTCCCAGAGCCAGAGTCCACTCCTGCTGGGACCCCAGGCCCAGTGCCCCCACCCCCCAACCTCCCAGAGTGCTGAAGCCCAGCATCTGCAGGAATTCCAGCACACACCTGTTTTCCAGTTCCATGCCGTTGGAGGACAGTCTTAAGCTGCTGAGAGGACTAGCAATCGGGGGTCTATCTCTCTGGTCCACCAGACCCTCCAGGGACTGCCAGTGCAGTTGAGCCTCTGGCCCTGGACAGTTGGTGCCCAGGGCAGAGGCACCGCCACCATAGATGTGGTAACTAGGTCATCTGAAGAGGCTCTGGCTGCCCCCTGGAGACCAGAGCACAGGCGTTTTTAGAAGGCAGCTAAAGGTGCAGGCAGAGGAGATGGGCACACCCAGGGAAGGGGCTGAGCTGGGCAGGACCACAGAGAGCTGGGTGGGGTGCGGGGGCAGTCAGGGCGCTGGGAGCATGAGGCTTTGGGGATGGAAAGAGGATCCCCAGAGCAGTAGCTGCCTCCCACCGAGCTTCAGTCCCTGGATGTGTTTAAGCAAAAATGCGCATGTTCAGTTCGTGTGTGGACTGGCAGTCCCTGTGGAGTTTTGGGGGTTGGGGGCTCTGGTGGGTCACCCTCTGTGGAACCTGCTTGTTTCTCATCTGTAGAATGTGCTCAGGACCCCTGTCTTGCAGAGGAACTGGAATTGCAGAGTCAGTAAGCTGGTGAGCACCAGCCATGTGCCCTGGTCAAGGCCCTCCACCTCAGGGAGCCTGGTCTTGTCCTATAGAAAGGGAGCTGTCCCAGGTTCCCCCTCCCAGGTTGTGGGAGGGTAGAGGAGCCCGTTCATGGAGGCGTGAGGACACATGGTGTTACGGAAAGGCAGCTATCATCCGAGGCAGGCCTTGTTTGGAGTCTGCTGACCTAGTGACTGCCAGACGTCCTTCACCTCCCTGTTTTCTTTCACAGCAACTTTACTGAGATGCAGTTCACGCATTTAAAGTATATGTTTTAGTGGTTTTTAGTATAGTCACAGGGTTGTGGAAATGTCATTATCTAACTCCAGAACATTCTATCACCCCAAAAAGAAACCTGTCCCCATTAGCAGTCATCCCCACCCCTCTTTCCCAATCCCTGTCAACCACTAACCCACTTTCTGTCTCTATGGATTTGCTGGTTCTGGACATGTCACATACATGGAATCACACACTGTGTGGCTTTTATGTCTGGCTTCTCTCACTGAGCACCATGTGTTCAAGGTCCTTCTGCACTGTGGTGAGTGTCAGTGCTTCACTCCTTTTCATGGCTGAGTAGTACTCCAGTGTAAGCATGGACCACATTGTGTTTATCTATTATCAGTTGATGGACACAGATTTTCACCGTTTGGCTGTTGTGAATCCTGCTGCTGTGCACATGCATGTACAGGTTTCTGTGTGGATGAGGGTTTTCCGTTTTTCTGGGCACGTACCTAGGAGTGGAGGGGAGTTGCTAGGTCAAATGGTGACCATCCCGTAGTATTTATCCGTTCGCCTTAGAAGCTGGCCAAGCCTTCTTTATTTGTCTCTTGTTTTGCTCAGACAGAGGTTGAACTCGGAGGAACAAGTAAAGCTGCATCTGTCTTTTTCTTGCAGATAGAGTGTTCATGGCCCAGGGCAGGCCATGCGGGACGTGGGGGCCTGGGCATGGTGTATACTGGGAGCGGATTTAGGGTTGGCGCTGTGGACTCTTCTGTGGGCCCCATCCAGCACAGGCATTATGGACGCACGCGGGGCACCCTTCACACGTTCCACTTCTCATGGCTGCCATCGGCATCCTGGTTCACTCTTTGTCAAACTTGTGTTGTGAGCTTACGACACATTGTGGTAGGTGAGGACCTCACATGCCCTTTGAAGGGCCTGGCCGATAAATAAACGGGGGCCCACGGGGCCAAGGAGTATATCATGGGGCACATCGTGAGCAGGAAAAGCCCGCAGTTGTAAAAGGATTTCAGTATTTCCTCTCCGCAGGGGAGACGCAGGAGGGGCTGGTCCACTCCAAGTACCTGGCTGGGCAGTGTGCTCTGGGTGGGCAGTGGCGCCTGAGCTACTCTGGAATCTAGTTGAGGTTATCTGTGGTTTATCTCTAATGTTCTCCAAGGCAGCTCTGACCAATAGGAATAGAATATGAGGCATGTATATAAAGTCAAGTTTTTTGGAAGCCACGCTTTTAGAAAGAATAAAGTAACAGGTGCAGTTAATTTTAATAACGTATTGAAGTTAACCTAAAACGTGAAGTGTTATCGTTTCAACATGTAGTCGATAAAAAAAAGTAATGAGATAGTTTACGTCTTTCCTTTCACATTAAGTCTCTGTGGTTCAGTGTGCATTTTCGCTCACTGCACATCTCAGATAAAAAGGGGAAAAAGTCAATGGCGGGTTAAGCTCTGCAGACGAGAGCTGGTGGGACTAAGTGAGAGCATGACCCGTGATGCATTTCACTCAGGCTGGAGCTCTTCGACAAGCCCTCAGATTCGACACACTCCTGGGACGGACTCCTCAGCTCACCCAGGCCTCTGTGGCTGACAGATGATGCTCTGCTCCGATCTCTGTCTCCCACAGTCGAAGCCCTGCCAGGGATGGACCCCCTGGTTGCCGTGGAGCAGTGTGAGCACAAGAAGGCCGGGAGCCCACATACAGAGCCTGCTCTGTGGCAAGCCCTTCCTGTCCTGTCGGAGCAGCAGTCCAGGGATGTGGAGCTGGTGCTGGCCTATGCGGCGCCCATCCTCGACAAACGCCAGACCTCGCGACTCCTCAAGGAAGTGTCAGCCGTCCATCCACTGCCCGCCCAGCCTCACCTCAAAAGGGTTCGGCCAAGCCGTGATGCCAGCCGTCCGCACACGCTGGAGATACTGCTGTGTTTGGCAGGGCCGGCTGCAGGCGCACGATCTCTGGCCGAGCTCCTCCCGTGGCCGGCAGTGGACCCCCGTGGTCTGGGGCAGCCCTTCCTGGTGCCTGTGCCCGCTTGGCCACCCCTGACCAGGGGCCAGTTTGAGGAGGCGCGAGCCCACTGGCCCACGTCCTTCCACGAGGATAAGCATGTGACCCGTGCCCTAGCTGGGCGGCTTTTCTCGGCACAGGAGCAGGCTGAAATGCAGGGCCACATGGAGCGGGCTGTGCGGGCGGCACAACAGGCGGCTGCCAGGGGCCTAAGGGCTGTGGGGGCTGTGGTGGTGGACCCAGCCTCAGGACGGGTGCTGGCCACAGGCCACGACTGCAGCAGCGCAGCAAGCCCCCTGCTGCATGCCACCATGGTGTGCATTGACTTGGTGGCCCAGGGCCAGGGTCAAGGCACCTATGACCTCAGGCCTCACCCTGCCTGCTCATTCGCCCCAGCTATCGCCCCTCTGGGTGTCCAGACCATCTCTGTGCACAAGATGGATGAAGACATGGACATGGAGGAGGATGGCCTCCCCTATGTGTGCACTGGCTACGACCTCTACATTACCCGCGAGCCCTGTGCCATGTGTGCCATGGCCCTGGTGCACTCCCGTGTGCAGCGCGTCTTCTATGGGGCACCCTCGCCCGACGGTGCCCTGGGCACCCGTTTCCGCATCCACGCTCGGCCTGACCTCAACCACCGTTTCCAGGTGTTCCACGGCGTGCTGGAGGCCCAGTGCTGCCAGCTGGACCCCGACACGTAGGCGCCGTGCTTGCTGGCTCCAGGCTGTCCTCTGCTCTGCCAGCCTCAGCTTCCTCTCATGCCCGTATGGGCCTTGGCTCCCTCATTGTCATCCAGGGGCTGCGATCCTGTTTGTGGATTTCAGGGACACGCCTCCCGGCCCTGGAGCCCGTGCCCACACCATTCCCACCAGCGTGTGGGGCTGTGTTTCTGCCAGACCAAGGTTTTCTCTGGGCTGGAGCTTAATGGGGGTCTAGTGAGACCTTGTCACTGGGCACTCTGGCCCCCCTCCTTCGTCCACCTTCACTCTGAGCCCACGGGTCCACTGGGGTTGTGTCCCCTTTGTTTCAAGTCTGACCCATGAAAATAAACACAACCCCAAACCAGGTTGGTGTCTGTTGACATTTGTGGGGCTGCTTCCATGGAGGGCCTCGGTGTGCACAGGGGGAGGGAAGCTTCTGAATCCACTGTGAGCAGAGCCTTGCTCTAGTCTGGCTCTGGAAGGGTGTGGCTGGCTAGGGTGTGTCTGGACTCAGCTGATGGAAAGGCTCCTTTGGGGATGTCATTTCCCGAGCTTCTCAGGTGGCCAGAGGTCCCCAAAGACTGATTGCCACAGAGCAACCAGCACTAGAGCCAACTTGTGTGGGACTCCCAGCAGGCCGTTTGTCTGTCCAGCAACCATGCACTATCTGACCACAAAGGCACTGCAGGGATTCCAGAATATCCCTGTCCCAAGCCAACCTTTAGACCCCTGGGGATGTTCCCAGGCTGTGGGGACAGGACAGGCGGGGGCCTCTACCTGGGAGTCAGTGCAGTGGACAGATATGGGTGGGGCATGAGCCTGCTTGCCCTGGCTGGCAGGGAGAGCCAGCCAGGCCAGGACAGAGGGTCTCAGTGCGAACATCGATTAGCCGAGGGGTGGGCCCTGGGCAACTCAGCACCACTGGAACCTTTTCGCCTGGACTGGGAGTGAGAAACACATTCCCAGTGCCTGGCATCAGGTACAATTCCTGGCCTCCTTTGGTGCAAACTGTCCCCTGGACCTCCACTTGGGTTGCAGTGGGGCCCTTGGCCCAGCAAGTCTCGTAGTAGTGAAAACTACAGACTAGAGAGTCTGTGTAAACCTGGGCTTGGTGCTTTGGAAGTTGGACCTGCAGCTGTAAGGAGGCAGTCACAGCTATCTGTGGATCAAGGGTGAGGGAGGATGAGGTGGCAGGAGGGCAGTGCAGGTGGTTACCGGGCTCCCAGGAGTGGCCTGGTTTCAGGCTGGCCTGTGGATGGCAGCGGGCTGCAGCCTGACCTCCCACCATTGCAGGTGCTGCCCAGGGGGCTCTGAGGTGAGGTAATGGCAAGGGCCACACTTTAGGGGTGGCCTTCAGGTAAGCCCAGGTACCCCTGTGAGTATCCTGGAGGTTAGGACTATTTGCTGCAGCCACATGGGTCTGCAGCTGGTGTTGGGGTAACCTGACAGCCACGGGGTCCCCCTGACTATTGCTGTTTCCCCTCCAGGTGGCTGCAGGCTTCAGCCTCACCAGGTCATCACAGCAGAAATGTCAGGTGAGTTTTTCCTGGGGCCCCAGGGGTTTGTGTGTCTGTTCCTCTGGGAAGTGTCCCCAGGTGGCCAGACCCATTATGACCACTGCAGGCACCCAACTCACGTTCCTCCTTCCACAATGGCTGTCAGAGTCCCTCCCAGCACTGAGCAGATGACAGGGAGGCGGCTGGTTTCCACATGAGCTGTCAGCCAGCGCTCAGCCCAGCCAGGCCTTCCTCTGGGGGTCGTTTTGTTGTTGACACCACGGGTGGACCCCAAGGTTTGGTCACCTGGGTTCATGCCTGTACATGTAAGACGACACCCTCATTTCCTCGTGGAGACTGTGGTGAGCCCTCACGGTGGCCTGCCTCGCCTGCTTGGAAATGGGCAGAGCGTACAAGTGAAGTTAGGGGGACCATAGTTAGCCCACTTGTGGCAGATCTGGGGTTTGAACCCAGACGCATGGGTTCCAAGTCAGTGCAGAATGTCTCACCAAGAAAACAAGGTTTCGGGGGCCTCAAGATCCAGCTGGTGGTTTTCTGCCTCCTTCCTGTCGTTGAGTGTGCTGGTGGGACTGACTGCTGGAAACATCACCCTGTTCTTCCTGTGGGGGCTGGACGTCAGTCAGGAAAGGAGCGGGGGCCGAGGGCCGAGGGAGCAGCAGGACTTGGGGCTGGGCAGCTGGGTGGGGACTGTTGTTGGGGTCTGGGACCATGAGTGGGGTTTGAGACCAGTGCGTAGCTGGCTGTATCCATGCTGGGGAGGCTCACTAGGAGGGCGGAAGGCTGGAAGCCCTGTGTCTCACGGTCTCCTAGAGATACCCATCAGGCAAGCTCAGGGCTCTCCCGGCTTCCTGTGTTGTTGGGTTGGCCAAAAAGTTCATTTAGTTTTTTCCATACAATGGCTCTAGTAGTGCTTAGTTGTCTTTTTCATTAGAAAGAATTTTGTTACATTGTATTTTGACAGCTGTCATATCAGCATGCACTTTTTAAAAAACTTACAAAATCGGTGAATTTTTGTTTAGCCATTTTAATGTTGAAGATGGAAGAAAACATATTTTCGGTATATTATGTTTTATTATTTCAAGAGAGGTAAAAATGCAACTGTAATGGAAAAAAAGATTTGTGCAGTGTATGGAGAAGGTTCCATGACTGATGGAACATGTCAGAAGTGGTTTGTGAAGTTTCTTGGTATATTGACATTTTGGCCAAATAATTCTTCTCTGTGGGGCTGCCTTATGCATTGGAAAACATTTAGCAGCATCCCTGGACTCTGCCCACTAGAAGCCAACAGCGGGAGATAGCTGACTTACTTGAAATATGCACATCAATACAGTTATTGGTGAAAATGAAAACTGTGTCTTTTATTTTACGGAAAAAACTAACCAGAGTTTTTGGCAAGCCCAATACTTGATAAATAAATGGCTGAGGCTTTTCAGTGGCCCACAAGGTGTGGCTGTCCCCACCTCCTCCTCCTTCTAGCTCCTGATTTTGCTACTCTTAGACAGGTAGGAGCTCACCCCAGGGCCTTTGCACTGACAGCATCCTCTCCCAGAATCCACCAGGCTCCCTTTTTCACCTCCTCAAGTCTTTGTGCACATGTCGCCCTTTAGTGAGGCCCACCCTGACCCTGCTTTTAAGTCACAGCTAACTGACATCCCTAGCCTTGTCCTTGGTGGCCCCCACCTGCTCTGGTGGTTCCTCTTCACAGCACTCAGCACGTCTCAGCACACTGCACAGTTACCCATCTGTCACGGTGGTTGTTGGTCCCCCTATTGAGGTGGAGCCCAAGGGCAGGGCTCCACGTGTGTTGTCCTTCGCCACCCTGGCAGGTGCGCGGAAGTGTGCCCTGTGGCGGTGGGGATGAGCAGAAGCACGCTGAGAGGCAGCAGGGCAGCACTGACCTTCCCCTGCTGCTGGCCAGATCATGTCCCTAAAGAGACGTGTTCAAGTCCTGACCTCTAGTCCCTGTGAAAGTGACCTCATTTGGAAATAGGGTCTTTGCAGGTGCATTTGTTAAAATGGGGTCACACCGGAGTAAGGTGACCCTAGTGCAATGACAGTTGTCCTTACAAGAAAAAGGAAATTTGGACACCAGCACAGAGGCCATGTGGCCATGGAGGCAGACACAGGGGTGATGTGGCCATAAGCCGAGGAGCCCCCAGAAGCTGCAAGGGGCAGGAGCCTTGGGAGAGAGCATGGCCCTGAGACGCCTTGATCCCAGGCCTCTGGCCTCCATATTATAGGAGGATACATCTGTTCTTTAAAGTTTCCAGTGTGTGGCTGTTTGTTACAGGATGCTTATAAATTTCAAGTGCCAGAACTTTCCCTGGAGACACAGGTATTAACAGCATCCAGTCCTGCCTGTGAATCTGTGAGTTTCCTGTGATGGCTCCAAGAAATCACCGCAAATGTAGTGACTTAAACAGGATTTTTCAGGAGTCCGACACGGGCCTCATGGGGCTAAACCCAGCTGTGGGCAGGGCTGGTTGTTCCTGAGACTCCAGGGAGAACCATTTCCAGCCTTTTCCAGCTTTTAGAGGCACCGCCTCCCCGGCTCGTGGCATCTTTCTCTGTCTCTGCAGCCCAGAGCACAGCCTCTTCCATCTCTGACTCTGACTCTCTTTCCTTCCTCTTAAGAGGACCCTGTGCCCTGTTAAGGGACCCAGGGTCATCTCCATCCTAGGGGCTTTGACTTATATCTATTTGCAAAGTCCCTCTGCCATGTGAGGCAACATGTGTCCAGGTCCCAGGACCAGGATGGGGACATACTGACCTCGCTGCCCGCAGCCTGGTTTAGTCCCGTGGTGCTCTGTGTCCCCATAGAAAAGGAGAACAACTTCCCGCCACTGCCCAGGTTCATTCCTCTGAAGCCTTGTTTCTACCAGAACTTCTCTGACGAGATTCCCATCGAGCATCAGGTTCTAGTGAAGAGGATCTATCAACTGTGGCTCTGTGAGTGGTGGGATGGGCTGCGGGGGTGCGGGCGGCTCCCTGACCACTGCAGAGACCTAGGCCATGAGGCTGGAAGAGTCTGGGGGTTTTGTAGTAAATCTCCTTTCTGTTACAACGCTGTCCCAGAGGAGGCATGGTGTGGTGGATGGAGCAGATGGGTCCAGCCGGCTGGGCAGGAACCTCTGTCCCCTGAGACTTCCCCGGCCCTTAATCTTTGTGCAGTGGGGCAGAGGGGGTCCTGGTGCTTGTGGTGCTGTGCGCTAAACCCTAAACCCCGGTTCAGCCTCCTTGCCTCCCTTCCCCAGTCTACTGTGCCACACTAGGGGTCAACTTCGTCGCCTGCCTGGCCTGGTGGATTGGCGGTGGCTCGGGAGCCAACTTCGGCCTGGCTCTGGTCTGGCTGCTGGTCTTCTCTCCCTGTAGCTACGTGTGCTGGTTTCGGCCTGCCTACAAGGCCTTCCGGTAAGTGGGGCCCTGGCCGTGCCCTTGTAGGGCCTTGGGGTATCAGTGCTGGCAGTGGGCTCAAAACTGAGTAGCCAGGATGCCCCCAACCACGTGTGCCCATCTCCGTGCCAATTCCTGCCTTGGAACCTGCACCTGCTCTGTACCTGCTACTGTAGCCCAGGTGCTAGTATTCCTCCTGCTCTCGTCCAATTTGAATGACAGCTTGTATCAGGGCCTGCGCGCTATTACCCAGTTACCCACAGATGCCTGTTGTTTTGTGTCTTTTAATAACTCACATTCCATACAACTCACCTAACATTTAAGCATTTTTAGAGTCCTCACAAGGTTGTACAACCATCACCTCCAATTCCAGAACATTCTCACTACCCCAGAAGAAGCCCCGTCCCCCTTAGCAGTCACCCCCGTCTATTCCCCAGCTCCTGGCACCCACGAAACGAATCCACTTTCTGTCTGTGTGGATGTGGATGTGCCTGTTCTGGACCTCTCACACACATGGAGCCACACCCTGTGTGGCCTTTTGTGTCTGGCTTCTCACTGAGCATCATGTGTTCGAGGTCCATCCATGTTGTAGCGAATGTCAGTGCTTCGCTCCTTTTCCTGGCTGCGTAATATTCCAGGGTGTGGTTGGATACATTGTGTCTGTCTATTCACCAGCTGATGGACACTTAGGTCTGCCTTTGGCCGTTATGAATCCTGCTGCTGTAAACATTCGCCCCCAGCTGACTGAGACGTGTCCTGTGTTTACCCCTACGTGGTCCCTAAATCCCGTCCTGAGGAGGCAGGAGAAGGTCTTAGACTCCTTGCCAGTAAGGAGCCCCTCAGTGCAGTGTTGTCGCAGAGGGGCCGTGCTCAGGCCCTTCGTGGCCAGAGCTCGGTGTGAGCTTGTGTGCAGTGACTTGTGCACGTGGGCGCAGTTGTTGGAACTTGAAAGGGGGGGGAACATTTCGTCTTTTGCTGTCCCTGCCTCACATCCTCCTCCGGGTTGGTGTCGCTGAGGGGCTGGGCAGCTGTGATGGTGGTTCCTCTCCTTCTCCAGGGCCGACAGTTCCTTCAATTTCATGGCGTTTTTCTTTATCTTCGGAGCCCAGTTTGTCCTGACCGTTATCCAGGCTGTTGGCTTCTCGGGATGGGGCGCCTGGTAAGTCAGTGAACGTGGCCGCTGTGATGCATGTTAACACGTGAGAGAGTGCGTGTGTCAGTCTGTGAAGGCTGAGTGCAGCAGTAGACCCCAGCTTCTGATGGCTTCCTGCTCTTGTGAATGCTCCAAGGGGGTGCTGGGTTGTGGGGCGGATGTCCGCTTCACCCCGGTACCCAGTGCCTGTGTGCGGAGGCTCCGCCCGTGCTGTGCTGTGAGTGCATGGTCACCAGCCACGCTGGGCACAGGGGAGAGACCCAGGAGCACGGGCCAGCAGTCTGTCCTGGGAGGAAGAGTTCGGAGAACAGCCACCTGTGACCTCACCATCTAGAGAGATCTGGTCTTCTGTTTGCTTAATTTTAGGGTATCATACAACATTTTTGTGGTGGCTGTAACAAATTACTCCCAACTTAGTGACTGATAACGAAACAAACTTCTCATTTCCAGTTCTAGGGAGTTCACTACAGATCTCATGGGGCTAAATCCAGGTGTGGGCGGGACTGGTCCTTCTGGATTCTCCAGAGGAGAACCGATTCCTCTAGAGGCACCACGCCTCTGGCTCGTGGCCCCTTCCTCCGTCCTCAGAGCCGGCAGCTCAGCCTCTCCTGTCTCTCTGACTGTCCTTTCTGCCTCCCTCTTGCGAGGGCACTGTGGTGACACAGAGCCCCCAGGGAATCCAGGGGCATCCCCGTTTCAGAGTCTTAACCCCACCTGCGAAGTCCCTTTACCATGTGAGGTGACATGTCCACAGTTCCCAGGACCAGGACATGGGCACCATCGGGGCTGTTACAGACCACAGGTGGTGTCTTCAGCATCAGTGTTGGGTAGGGTGGCTCTCTTTACACGCATACTGCCTGGGGTGTCCCCATGTGCTTGGTCTCTTGGTTGGTTTTTCTTCAAACATCGAGAGCTCGTTCTGTCTGTGCAAGTATAGCTCCCAATTCAAGGACTTTTTCTGTGTGTCATGTCCTTGAGTCTTGCCCTACTTTTTCTGGTGTTTTCTGGGTCTTGTTTTGGGGCGCCTCGTGGCCATCATTTCCATGGCTTTCCTCCCTGTAACTTCCTTGTGTCCCCTGGGAGAGCCACTGTGGCCTGCCCTCCTCAGCAGTGAGAAGTCACGCAGTCTCATTTGTTTTTTGAGGCTCATGTGGGTTTACGCGGCCTCTTCAGCCCCTCTGCTCAGCTCCTTCCTTACTCTCCGTTTCCTGTCATGTCTTCTGCCCTCCTCTGTACGGAGTCTCGAAATCTGCTTTTCACCTAAGGTCATTTCCAGAACCCATGTCCCTACATCTTCCTGTTGCTCCTTCCCACTCTGTGTGGACCCTGAATACTGGCTTTCTTCTTGGCCGATGCCCTCCCTTATCTGGGTCTGGAGGACTGGTGAGGTCCTGCGTCAGGGTTCCCTGGACCACTCCAGGTACAGGGATTTGTGGCGAGGACCCCAGGACTCAGCAGACTGTTATCCTCTTGCATACGGTTTATACAGAGACAGGACAGCAAAATGAGCCAAGGGAAAAGGTGGGTGGGCAAGTCAGGGCGTGGGGGTCAGTGCAAGCTTCCAGAGTCCTCTCCCAGTGGGGTCCTCCAAAAAGAGATGTGACCGCAGGCAGAAGGTGTGGTACCCAGGGTTCTTACTGAGATTGGTCATGTGGACCCTTCTCTGCCTGGCAGGTGCAAGATTCTGGATTCCAGGAGGGGAGCAGGTGCTCAGCGTGAACCACATGTTTGCACAGATATTTTAGAGCCAGGACGCTGCCCCTGTCAAGGAGGGTGCTGGGAGCCCCTAAAGTCCAGTTCCCAGATGTCTGCCTATCATCCCATTTTCCACTGCGGTTAGGCAGTCACCATTTTCCTCCAGGGCTGATCAGAGCCAGGGGTGGGGGGTGGGGAGGGATAAGTGCCAATCATCTGGGGACCTCGGGTAAGGGGCAAAGTGTTTTTCTCTAATGTGAGATTAAGAAGAGGAAGTGAGTTTTGATAATGATGGTGGTGCTTATGCAGGTGGGGTCTGAGCACCTCTGTATGTTGACTCTTCTGCTCTGCCTCCTAAAGGGATGTCACTGCCCCCATTCTACAGAAGGGGAGACTGAGGCCCAGGATGGGAAGGGGAGGTGGGAGACTGGTATCTGAGGCCCCATGACTTCCTTTGCGTGTATGGTTAGCAGCCTTTCCTTGCTACCAATGTTCCTGCACTCAGATCTCTAGGCTTTGCAGAGGAGACCTGGAGGACACTGTGCTTGGCCTTCTCTAGGCCTGGTGCCAGGAGTGCTAGGTAGGGAGCTGGGACCCCAAGGTTCTGTGGCTCCAGAAACCTATACGTACTCCCTACCAGGTCTCTCCTTCCCTGTCCTCCTGCCTCTGGGTGGCCGGCAGTCCCAAAGCTCACCACCTGGGGGCGTGAGGACCTCAGCCTCCCATGGGAACTTCCTGGTGGGGTGGGAGCAAGGATCAGTAGGGACAGTTCCCTGAGGAAACTTTCAGCCCATTCCCAAGCAGAAGGGATGCTCTCAGGAGTGCCCCTGTCACAGATACCCACTCCAGCCAGTCCTCTCACTCCCTGCACACTCATGGTCTGCTCTGCAGACACACTCCTGTGAATCTATGAAAGTGAAGGGTGCTTTAGAATATGTTAACATATTATACATAAATATCATGATTCCACCTCACATCTAAGACTCCCACAGTTTTCCTTAAACTTTCAGGTGCTCAGAAGTGTGTATACTATTTCCTTTTCCTTTTTTTTAAAGACTTAATTCTTTATTTTCAAGGGGTTTGGGAGAAGGAGAGGGAGAGAAACAAATGTGTGGTTGCCTCTCATGTGGCCCCCACTGGGGACCCGGCCCACAACTCAGGCATGTGTCCTGACTGGGAATTGAACCGGCAACCCCTTGGTTAACAGGCTGGCACTCAATCCACTGAGCCACGCCAGCTGGGACCTGTTCCTTTTTAAACAGCCTTTTAGCCCTGGCTGGTGTGGCTCAGTGGATTGAGTGTTGGCCTGCAACCCAAAGGGTTGCCGGTTTGATTCCCAGTCAGGGCACATGCCTGGGTTGCGGGCCGGGTCCCCAGTAGGGAGCGTGTGAGAGGCAACCACACATTGATGTTTCTCTCCCTCTCTTTCTTCCTCCCTCCCCCTTTGCCTAAAAAATAAGTAAATAAAATCTAAAAAAATAAATAAATAGCCTCTTCACTTTGGCTACTCTGAGGGTTACAGAACACGCAAACAGGACGGATGCTGCCATCCAGCTATCACCCTGACAGCTTTGCTTCCTCCCAGACTGCAGGCGCCATTTGCATTTCTGCAGCATTTCCACGAAAGCCCTTCTTCTATTCAGGACCCTTGTAGCGTGTACTGAGTTGTCACTGCAGCAGTGCGTTCACGTCAGGCCCAGGTGAGCAGTGCCCATTTCCGTGGGTTGGTGTCTCTCTCCGGCTCTCCCTGACCCGCAGGCATGACTGTCCCGAGTGTCTCACAGTTGGGGTTTTAGAGTAAGAGCTTTATTGAGATACATCCCACGGACCAAAAATTCACCTTTTAGGTGGATAAATTAGTGTTTTTAGTACATCCACGGGGTTGTGCAGTCATTACCTCACACCTAATTCCAGAATGTTCCGTCACCCCCAAAAGGAAACCCTGGTCCCTTCAGCAGCCACCCCACCCCTTCCCCCAGCCCCTGACAACCGTGAATGTAGTTTCTCTCCCTGAGGGTTTGCCCGTCTGGGCATTTCACATAAGTGGAATCACGCCCTGACCGGTGTGGCTCGGTTAGGCATCGTCCCGCAGAGGAAAAGGTCGCCGGTTCGATTTGTGGTTAGGACACATGCCTGGATTGCAGGTTTGGTCACCACTCAGGGCACATGAGAGAGGCAGCCGATCAATGTTTCTCTTTTTCTCCCTCCCTTCCTCAGACTCTAAAATGAATAAATAAGTAAGTAAATTCTTTTTTAAAAAACGGAATCACACACCTTTTGTGTCTGGCGTCTCTCACGGAGCATCGTGTTCAGGGCCCCTCCACACGGTAGTGAGTGTCAGTGCTTCGCTCCTTTCCATGGCTGAGTGATACTCCGTGTGTGGGTGGCCACACTGTGTTTGTCTGTCCATCAGCTGGTAGACACTTGGGTTTTTACTTTTTTGCTATTGTTAGTAGTGCTGCTGTGAAATTTCTGTGTGTTTTTGTATGGATATGTGTTTTTGTTTCTCTCAACTATCCAGGAATGGCATTCTGGGTGACATGGGAACTGTTTTAATTTTAACCTTCTGAGGAGCTGCCAGATTCTCCCACAGACTTTTCAGGCTTCGTCCTCTGCTGTCCTTTCTCATGTTCTGTCTCCCTCTCCGTGGTTTTGGCCCCTCCAGCCCCTGGTTGAGTGGCTCTGGGGGAGCATCTGATGCCCCCGCCCTGTCCCTGTCCCTGCCCTCTGTGCCCAGGCCGCTCTCCACCCTCCTGTTTCCAATACGCTGTGTGTCTTGGCGTCTGGATAGAGCTGGAGTGCAGCAGGCTCGCTCACTCAGCCATTTGTAGATGATTGAGGCCAGTTTGTCATCAGCTCTTCTGAGTGATGTCATTGTGGGATGTAAATGGGCTTGTCTTAGGGAAGCTGGCAGTTGCCAGCTCACTCCTGGGTGAGTCTAGGAGGCGGTGCCTCAGAGCAGGCTCCCCATTCCACACTCCCAACTGTTCACCCTCCCCAGAGGCCACGATCCTTGGTCTGGGGCCCCCACCTGCTCAGCCCCTTGTTCCAGGGCCCATCAGATCTGGGAGATCCCCAGTAAACACAGTACCTCCTACTCTTCCAGGAGCCTGAGAGCGCTGCCTCCTCCCTACCCGGGAGTGTCCAGCCACCCGACCTGGCCCAGCCCCAGTTGCCTGTCCATTTCACCCAGCACCTACATGAACCTTCCATTGCCTGGTTTTGCTCACACCCCTCAAAAGTGCCTATGAGTGTGTATAGAATGTTCCTCCTTCATTCAGAGTGGGAGTGGGTACTGTGTTCACGTGTGCCTGTAGTATACATATGTGCACACGTGTATGTTTTCGTCAACAGTCTCTGGAAGGATACATAGCAGAGAGATCATGTTGGTTCCCTGTGGGCTGGGGAGGGGGGTTGGCAGGAGAGAGACTCTTTGTTGTATATTAATTTTCCTGAGCTTTGAACCGTATGGTTTTACTAATTGTTAAGAAAAAAATGCTCTCAGAAATACCGTGTTCCTTGTCTCCCCCTCCAAGAGGCAAGCATGAATAAACAGATGGATGTTATTCTTTTTTTTTTTTTTAAGATTTTATTTATTTTTAGAGGAGAAGGAAGGGAGAAAGAGAGGGAGAGAAACATCGATGTGCAAGAGAAACAGATTGGTTGCCTCTTGCACGCCCCCAACTGGGAACCTTGCCCACAACCCAGGCATGTGCCTGGCTGGGAATCAAACCAGTGACCCTTCGGTTCACAGGCCAGCACTCAATACACTGAATCACACCAGCCAGGGCAGAAGGACATTATTCTTTATGTGGGCCAAGGATGTGCTTGTTTTATAAGACCATACTGTGCCAACTGAGCTTCAACTTCCTTTCTTGCCTCTTATTTTTATTTTTCTTAATATATTTTATTGATTATGCTATTACACTTGTCCCATTTTCCCCCCTTTATTCCCATCCGCCCCACACTCTCCCCATTCCCCGCCCTTTAGTTTCTGTCCATGGGTCATACACATAAGTTCTTTGGCTTCTACATTTCCTATACTATTCTTAACCTCCCCCTGTCTGTTTCCTACCTACTGCTTATGCTACTTATTCTCTGTACTTTTTCCTCCTTTCTCCCCCTCCCACTCCCCTGTTGATATTCCTCCATACCTTATATAAATCCCTTTAACATTTCATATAATAAAGGCTGGGTGATGATGAACTCCTTGAACTTGACCTTATCTGAGAAGCACTTTATCTGCCCTTCCATTCTAAATAAAAGTTTTGCTGGATAGAGTATTCTTGGATGTAGGTCCTTGCCTTTCATAACTTGGTATACTTCTTTCCAGCCCCTTCTTGCCTGAAAGGTCCCTTTTGAGAAATCAGCTGACAGTCTTACGGGAATTCCTTTGTAGGTAACCGTCTCCTTTTCTCTTGCTGCTTGTAAGATTCTCTCCTTATTTTTAATCTTGGGTAATGTAATTATGATGTGCCTTGGTGTGTTCCTCTTTGGGTCCAACTTCTTTGGGACTCTCTGAGCTTCCTGGACTTCCTGGAAGTCTATTTCCTTCACAGCTTGGGGAAGTTCTCCATTATTTGTTCAAGTAAGTTTTCAATCCCTTGGTCTTCCTCTTCTCCTTCTGGCCTCCCTGTGACTTGGATGTTGGAATGTTTAAAGATGTCCTGGAGGTTCTGAAGCCTCTCCTCATTTTTTTGAATTCTTGTTTCTTCCTTCTGGTCCATATCATTGATTTGAGTCCCAGTTTCCTTCTCTTCCCTATTGGTTCCCTGCATATTTCCCCTCATTTCCTTTAGCGTATCCTTCATTTGTTCATCTAATTGCGACCAAATTTCAACCAATCCTGTGAGCTTCCTGATTACTAGTGTTTTGAACTGTGCATATGATAGTTTGGCTAGCTCTTCATCATTTAGTTGTTTTTTTTCTGGAGCTTTGATTTGTTCTTTCATTTGGGCCATTTTTTTCTCTCGGTGCGCCTGTTACTTTAAGGGGCGGAGCCTTAGGTGTTGCGGGGGAGGGGGCAACCCACAGCGTTGTGTTGTGACGTTGCCTGTGGGGGCGGGGCCTGAGCTAACGCTGGCGCCTTTTCTGCTCTTCCCACTTCCCCTGCTACCCACAAGCCAGTTGGGTCCTTCTGTGCTGGCTCTGGGGTGGGTGGGCAGGCTTGCATAGTTCCCAATCCCTGTGGGTCTCTCTAATGAACTCTCCTATGAGGCTGGGAGTTCCTCCCGCTGCTGCCTCAACCCCCACAGGTGTTTTCAATCGGTGATTGAGGCTTTATTTCCACTCGATGGTGGTTTGCGTGGTCTGCTCTGCTCCCCAGCTTTTTCTCCTGGTTTATCTGCGCGCAAATGAGGAACCACCTGGTCCACCAGTCTCAGCCCCGCTGGGTCCAGGTCGGCCAGCCGCGGGTCTTGCCAAGTGCATCGGCCGTGGGTTTCGCTGAGTGCGCCGGCTGCGTTTTGGCCAGGCGCGCCCACCATGGGCCTCTCCCGGCAGCTGCAGTGTTGCCGGTACTGCTCCACAAACCACTGTCTCGCCATGCACTCTCCACCCGGCTCCACCCCGCTTACTGGTCTGGATGAACGTGTCTTCTTTAACTCCTTGGTTGTCAGACTTCCACTCAGTTCAATTTTCTGTCAGTTCTGGCTGTTTTTGTTTTTTAAATTGTTGTTTTTCCTCTTTTGGTTGTGCAAGGAGGCACAGTGTGTCTACCTACGCCTCCATCTTGCCCGGAAGTTCCCTTGCCTCTTATTTTTCTACCATCTCCTTAGTATTCTATAGAGTGGTTATAGCATAATTTATGTTCTTCTTGTTCCCAGCCAGTGGACATGTAGGGTCTTCCCAGCTTTTCATTATTCCAAAAGATTGCTGTAGCATTAATTCTTGGAAGTAGAATAGTTGGGGTAACTAAATCTTTTTATTGATAATGCCCCATTGACCTCCGAAAAGGGTATACACTACCACTAACAGAGTGGTATTTGTGTCTCCATTTTCTCGAACACATGACGTTTGCCTGTGTGGTGGTAGGGAATGATACTTATCCTAATTTACACATCTTTATTGGTGGGTTTGAGCATCATTTTGTGAGTTTATTGGGCCCTCAGTAGTCCTCATGAAAATTGCCTTTGTCTTGTTAGTTTGTCAGAGCTCTTTATATATGGAGGGTAGTGGTCCCTTGTCTGGCACACATGCTAGCACCCACACTCTCTCTTTCCCCTTGCAGTGGTTGGTTGGCAGCGATTGGGTTCTTCCAGACCAGCGTTGGGGCCGCCGTGATCATGCTGGTCCCGGCCATCATGTTCACAATGTCAGCTGCCATGATGGCCATTCTGATCATGAAAGTAAGTCCTCTGAGTGCTGAGACATCCGATTTCTTCCCACACATCCTCTCACCTGGACCCTGGGACTCGTCCTATTCCCGTTTCAGGAGCAACAGACTGAGTGTCTAGGTAGTGACATGATCTGCATCAGCAGGAAAGTCCCTCTCAGGGTCTGGACCCTTAACTGCTCAGGCCAAGACCCAGCCTGTCTCGTCCATGGTGGCCTTCCAAGGAGGAATGACCTGGGGAAATGGCACAGTGTGGGCTGATGATGACTACATCTCCCTTATGAGTGCCCCTAGCACACACCAGTCACAAAGATCTGTCCACGCTGGCTACATGTTGCCATTTGTAGTTAAATTCAAATCAAGTAAAATTATAAAACTAAATATCCAGTGTGTCCAGTGGGCCCAGCTCATCCCATGTGCTCAGTGGCCGCATGGGGCTGGTGGCTTCACATTGACTGTTCACAGCATCACGGAAAACTCCCCTGGATCGCACTGCTTCTGATATGTGGGGGCTTCCAGTGGGAAACATTTGCACTCTAGTCCGGAGGCACTAGAGGGTTGTCCTGGAACCACATGAAAGCTGATGGGCAACGACAAGGTTGATGATGTGTCCACCCCAGCCCTCCTGGAGGTGGTCATCTCTGCTGCATGCACAGGGATGCTATTCAGGGAGGCTGACCGTGTGCTGGGCTGCAGGATTGCCACAATTTTTAGTGCTGGGTGTGGAGTCACTCCCAGCCTCCTTGCTGTGTGATTCTAGCTGTTCTAGCGTGCTTCAAATCTGGGCTGTTTAATTGGTACACTTGGTTGTCAGCAAGGACAAAGGAGTGCCTGTCTACCTCATTTCGCATCCCAGCGTCCTTTCAGCTATTGGACACTCTGAAGGGAAGCATCAGCACAAACCATGAGCGTACTTAGAGATACCACAGGTGATTGTTGGTGAGATTCCAGAGTGAAATCCATAGGGAAACAGGTCGCACCCACCAGGATCTTCTGCTCAGCAGGACACATGTAACAAATATGGGAGAGAGAAGCTGGGGAAAATTCCTGCACAGTGTGAGAGAGCAAGGGTTCATGGGCTCAAAACAGACTGAGTTCCCCCCAAACATACAAGTGACTCCCTCTGTCGGGTCCCCAGGACCACCCCAGGTTTGGGGATTTGCTGGGAAGAGAGTTGCATAGAAGAAGAAAAATACATTCCTGTGGAAAATTACAAAGCCATTTATTTTCACTAGTAATCAAGAGCCTTATTTTAAAACAAAGTGCCATTTTCTTGGTTATTGAATGCGCCAGGATTTCTAGAAAGAGAACAGCTAGGTGTTCCCAGTGGTGCAGCTGGGGACAGGGCGGCAGAGCCTTTCTGGATGGTGGGGAATCAGTGGTGCAGCCCCAGGGGTCCCTGCTTAGGATGTCACCATAGTGCCCAGCAATGGCTACGTGTGACGTGCAAGGTCTAGGGCCTGACACTCCCATGTCAGGAGGGCGTCAAGTGATTATCACAAGTTTCTTGTGGGTTTCTCCATGCCAAGCCATTGCCTGTAAGTACCCTGGGAGAGACAAGCCCCAAATCCATGACAGGACAAGTCTCTCTCCATGACAGATGTGCTGTGGGCCTCACAGAATGACAGAGGTCGGCACTAAGAGGAACCAGGGGGCTGTGGCTCAGGGCTTGGTTTTCTGAGTTCATGACCTTGGATTCTATGTGTTTTCCAACATTTCCACAAAGACTATTCTGTGGCCTTTGTAATTCCTTTAAGAAAAACTCGATCTTAAACGTGAGCGGCCTCCCTGGCATTCACAGAAGTGCTGATTTCTGTCCTCTGCTACCACCCTCTGTAGGTGCACAGGATATATCGGGGAAGTGGTGGAAGCTTCCAGAAGGCACAGACAGAGTGGAGCACGGGCAGTTGGCGGAACCCACCGTCTCGGGAGGCCCAGTTCAACAACTTCTCGGGAAACAGCCTGCCTGAGTACCCTACTGTGCCCACCTATCCAGCCAGTAGCAGCCAGTGGCCTTAGAGGGTGCTCACTGGCCTTGCTACCTGCCTGCCATTGCCATCCCTCCTGCTCCTTCCCGTCCACTCCTGGCAACTATGCTGGGGCTGGTGAGGCCCTGGGCATCTGTTCCCTGCCTTTCCCAGGTGGCAGGTAGGTCTCCCCTCAGCCAGGATAGCAGCAGAGGTTGGTGGCCACCGGAAGCCCCCTCTGTTGGGATGGCCGGCCCCAGCAGCCCTTGGGGACCCATGCATGTGCTCATCTCATGTCCAAGAGTGGGGCTCCTGGTGGCACTGCCCACAAGTGGCCAGCTGTGCCATTGGGCAGAGGGACACCCCTCTTGCTCCTGAAGACGTTTGGCCACATAATGTCTACTGCCACAGCCATACCCTCTCCACTTGGAGTCTCAGAGAGCTGACCCTGGGCCCCCCAGGAAATTGGAAGCAGGCTGGCTGCCCTGCATCCCAGGGCCGGTGATGCTAAGAAGGGCTCCGTGACTCCCCCGCCCCCACTTAGGACCATCACCTTCGCCCAGTGCTCGGGCAGAGGGGGGCCTTCTCAGTACCGGATTCCCTTCCATGCTGGTGACGTAGACACTTCATGTGCAGCTGCGTTTTTGACATTTTTATCTTATTGAGTTCTCTGTGCATTTGTAACTGGGGGCTCGCGGGATGGCCAGAGGATAGTTCGCCACCTCAGTGCCAGGATCTCAGCTTCTCCTTGTCCGTCTGTCCAGTTGCTTGCCTCCAGCCTTCCTGTCCACGGTTGCTGTCCCCCAGAGATGCTCTCTTTCCCCATAACGGGTGTTAAAACCCCAAATTCTGGGCTGCTTGTACCCACGCCAGGAACCTGGGCAGGATGCCCATCTAGATCCCTTTGAGGGAAGGTACCAGCTTCTCCCCGCACCGTGTAGACAGGAAAACAGGTGCATCTCAGAGGCGGGTGGCCCAAGGTCACTGTTGTACAGAGGCCCTTGTGCTAGGCCGGCCTCCACGTGGGCTGTGATCTGTGCCGCCATTTCTGGGTATGTGGAAGCAGGCGCCACTGCTCAGGAGAACAGCGTTTTAGGGAGAAACAAGCTATGACAAATCTCTGTGCCTTACTGAGGAATCTGAACACCGTCACTTTTCTCCCCAGATTCTTCTAGCTCTTTCTGAGGTGGAGGAACCAGATGTCCTCTGGGCATCGCCACACCTTTGTGAATGGACTGGCTGAGGGCTATGTCCCGCTGGCCTCTCAGCTCATTGGCTAGGCTTCCAGTACTGTTGTCCCTCAGGCTCCTGACTGCCTGTCCCTTGGGGCAGGGCCAGGGACCCATCCCTGTCACACCATGCTCTGCTGCGCTGTCAGTCTGCAGAAGCTCTGGCGTGGGTGGAACGTGTTCTGACGCACGCTCACTTGCTTTCGTTTCTTCTGCCGAATGCCACATGGTGTCCGTGGGTGGCCAGGGTCCCTGAGGAAGCACTTGGGCCTGACTCTTGGGGTGGTCCCCCAGCTGTGGTTTCCTTTGCGATCGTGACCACCCCAGCGGACAGGCTGGCCTCGGGGAGGGCCTAGAGGGCTTCCAAGGGCGAGTCCTCCTGAACAGAGAACATGAGCCTCAGTTTCCCAGGTTCCAGGTAACATCCCCGAGCCAGCGTCCTGCATGGACGAGGGTCCACTGTGTGCTAATTGTGGACTGAACCTCACCTTGGCTGATAGTGATGCAGGTGATGAACCAGGTGCAGGATGAACATATGTGAGCACCCTCCAACCCCCACCCCACTGTACTGGCATCTTCGTTACATACATGTAGTCGTTTTTGTTACTTGAAAATATTCTGGAAATAAATACGTCCTTTCTGCAGCAGACCAGGCCTCCCAGGGACTGTCTGTGGTTTGTGTGGTGTGTGTGTGCGTGCCCCCGTGTGTGCCTGTGCGTAGTTTTACCCCACCTGGACCTTCTTCCTGTCAAGCGCGTCAGCTCCTGTGGCCTCCAGCAGTGACACCAGGACCAGCCTGTGTACCTGCACCTGGGTTTGCTGATGGGCTGACCTCCCTGTGCACCCCAGGCCTCGCACTCACGTGATGTCCACACCCCACTGCAGTGGGGTTTCCTTCAGGTTCTTCTTTTAAATCCACTTGTTTCTTCATGTTCAACAGTTTTCATTTAAAAGAAGGAAATTCACAGAAAATGACAATCCAGTTTGTGTTATCCAAAGAGGGAGGTCCGAGAAAAACCTCCCGGTATTGTTTGTCAACTCCAGAGAAATAACCCAGAGGACTGGCTGTGAGAGACACGGGTTTATGTGTGCACCAGTCGTGGCCAACCAGGGCAGTTTCCTGCCAAGGCCCATCCGGCCTGCAGATGGGCCACGCTGGGGGAGGCTGGGCGGTGCTTTTGCCGCCACGCAGACTTTCCCAGTACAGGCTTCTAGAGGACAGAAAACAGCAAAACGGGGCATGCGGGGGGTAGACACGCTTGTGCAGGAGCTGTGTGAGATCAAAACAAGCTGTTCCTCTGCGGTTGTTTACAGGCCAGGCTCACATCTGAGAACAGTTTCTGTTTTGTCATGTAAGATTTTTTTAATTTACTTGTAGAGAGAGGGGGAGGGAGGGAGAACGAGAAGGAGAAAAACGATGTGTGAGAAAAACTGAACTGTTGCCTCTTGTGCGCTCCCAGCTGGCGACCTGACCCTCAACCCAGGCATGTGCCCTGACTGGGAATCAAACCAGTAACCTCTCAGTTTGCAGGCTGGCGCTCAATCCGCTGAGCCACACCAGCCAGGGTATGTTTGGTCAGGTCTTGACAGAGGTTCTGGCCAGGCTCCTGAGGTCAGTTCCAAAATCCACTTACTGATGACCTTAATCATATTTGAATAGGGTGCGAGGGGGACTTGGGGCATGGGAAGGGGCCTGTGCTCTCACATACCACATAGCCTACCAGAAAGGAAAAAGAACGGTGGGTGTAGCTGGACTAGGTGACTCTGTCTTATAGAGGCCCAGCTAGAGGACCTCTCCCCAACCCTGGGGCTTGTGGGGGCCTGCTGCTGGCAGAGAGTGGACACCCCCAAGCAGACATGGGACAGAGGGTGGCAATCTGTTATTCCACAGGACACTTTGCCACTGTGGGAAGGAAACTAGACTCACAGGGAGGAACCAGACACGGTTTTCCCCCAAATTAACATGTGGAAGTCCTCACCCCCTGGGACCTCAGAGTGGACCTTATTTGGAAAATAGGGTCTTTCCAGGTATAATTAGTTAAGGTGAGGTCATACCAGAGCAGGGCACCCTAATCCAACTTCTATAAAGGGAACACTGGACACAGACAACACAGGGAGGCACCACGTGAAGTTGGAGGGCAAGACTGGGGTGATACATCTATGGACCAAGGACACCAAGGATGCCAGTGCCACCAGGAGCTGGGAGAGGGAATAACAGGAAACGTCAGGGAAGTGGAGAGTCGGGAATCCCTGAGTGAGGTGCACTGTGCCTTAGGGACACAACCAGTGGTACGGATCACGGATTGGGTGTACATGCCTTGAGGATGGAGACTGTGTGTCCCCAGCTAGGTGGGAGATGGGCTTGGTGACAGGGCAAAGCAGGAAAAGAAGAAACCAGGAAAGTGAGAAACAGGTGAGTGGCAAGCAGGTAGAGGGCACCCAGGCCTGGAGACATGTAAGGACACAGGATGGGGTAGAGTTGAGAGAGAGGGACCAAGGACAGTTGAGAAGGGGCTGTTGCCAGGGTGGCAGTGACAGGACCACAGATGAGTGGCTTAAACTGCAGGGATTTATCCTCTCCCATTCTGGGGCGAGAAGCCCAAACCCAAGCTGTCCTGGGGACTGGTCCTAACTGCCTCTCTCAGCTTCTGGGGACTCTAGTGTCCCTGGGATTAGGGCCATATCACCCCTAGTCTCTGCCACCATCTTCACCTGGCCATCTCTATTTGTGTTTCTGTGTTTTACAAGGACACCATCCTTATATTTTGGATCACCCTAATCTGGGATGATTTCATCTCGAGATTCTTTTCTCCTTGTTGCTCAATCCCTCCACCCTCTAACCACCCCAGTCTTGATATATTTATTTTTAGAGAGGAAGAAGGGAGGAAGATAAACATTGATGGGCGAGAGAAACATTGATTGCTTGCCTCTTGCACATACCCAACTGGGGACGTGGTCTGTAACCCAGGCATGTGCCCTGACCGGGAATCGAACCAGCCACCCTTCAGTTTATGGAACAATGCTCCAACTGAGCCACACCAGCCAGGGTGATACAGGTTTGAGAAAAAAAATTCTGACTGAGGGATCATGTACTAGTTACATAGAAAACCTTGGATCCTGACGGATAATTTCCAGAAGTAATTTTAAGTGTGGGAGGGGTGACTTGGTTTTTGATGCTCCATCAACCCAGACCCAGGGCCCTGGGCCAGGGCAGGAGGGAAGTCCACCGTGTGAATGGTCAGTGTTATGGAGGACCCCAAACTGGGTGGCTTTAACAGGAGGAATTCATGCTCTCACATTCTGGAGACCAGACGTCCTAGAACAAAGTGTCACCCGGCCGCCCTCCCTCTGCATGCTCTAGGGGAAGGTCCTTCCTGCCTCTCCCGGCCAAACACTAATATTCACTATGTTAGGATTCCAGACAGAAAATTTATAAACATTTGTTAATGTCGTTATTTAAAAATAAATTCATTGTATTTTAACATTTAAAAAAAAAAACAAGTTTAAAAAAAGATTAGCCCTGGCTGGGTAGGTCAGTTGGTTAGAGCACCGTCCCAATATGCCAAGATTGTGGGTTCGATCTCCGGTCAGAGCACATACAAAAAGCAACCAATGGGCCCTGACCGGTGTAGCCTGGTTGGCTGGGCATCATTCTGCAAAGTGAAAGGCTGCCAGTTCGATTCCCGGTCAGGGTGCATGCCTGGGTTGCCAGTTCAGTCCCGAGTCAGGGAGTGTGCAGGGGCAACTGGTCGATGTTTCCCTCTTTCTCGCATCAATGTTTCTTTCCCTTCCTTCCCCCTCTCTCTAAAAATAAATAAATACAATCTTTAAAGAAAGCAACCACTGGGTGCATAAGTAGATGAAACAACAAGTCAATGTTTCTCTCCCTAAAATCAATAAGCAAGAATTTAAAAAAAAAGACAAGTGGCATAGTTTTCATTTTGCAAATCTCTAACATCTGGCTTCATAGAGTAAGACAGCTGGCCCCTCCGGGTGGCTGCCGCATTCACCCATGGCAGCAGGACGTTTTGGCCCCAAGACAGACTGAGTGCAAGATGTTTACCTGGAGGGTGAAGGGAAGTAGTAGGTAGGGGGACATAAATGAACAGGTCGCAGCTGTGGGCAGCCTGGGCTCAGCCCCTCTGGGCCCTCTGGGAGGCACTGGGACCGTCTCAGGCTATCCAGCCAAGGGCTGGGGTCGCTTATCCTCCAATTCCCGCACAACTGGGCTGGGGGCCTGGACTCCGCCCTCAGCACCAGGTAGGCGCTGGTCTGACTACATCTCTGTGTATGTGTGCATATGTGTATGTCTGTTCAGTGTGCATACATGTGTTTGTGTCTTTGTGGGTGTGTGTTTTGTGTCCTCCAAGAAATCTGTATGTTGAGGTCCTGGCCCCCAGGACTGCAGAACGGGACTGTCTCTGGAAACAGGTCAGTGCATGTGGGATTAGTTAGGATGAAATGGTACTGGAGTAGGCTGGCGTCATTACAAAAGGGGAACTGTGGACACAGATACACACACAGGGGAATGCCATGGGAAGACTGGGTTAATGCTGCCACAAGCCAAGAGAAAGGTCTGGAACAGATCCTCCCCTGGCACCTTCAGAGAAAGCACAGCCTGCCAACACCCTGATCTTGGGCTTCTGGCCCCCAGAACCATGAAAGAATAAACCTGTCTTTTCAGTCCCTCAGCCTGTGGATGTGCTATGTGGCCATGGGGAGGGCCCATTGCCACGCTTGGTGGATCTGCTGGGAGCTGGCTCTTTCCATCACGAGCTCCACTTTCCAAACCTCAAACGGACCACATGATGCTCTCTCAGGCTCCTGGGGCTGCCACAGCAAATGACCACAAATGGGGTCATTTTTTTTTAAATTATTTTATTGTTGTTCAATTACAGTTGTCCGCATTTACCCTCCCCCCACCCCACCCCAGGCAAACCCACCTCCCTCCCTTGCTTCCCCCCGCCTTGGTTTTGTCCATGTGTCCTTTACAGCAGTTCCTGAATACCCTTGTCCCCCTTCTCCCCTTCCCCCTCCCCTCTGGTTACTGCCAGAATGTTCTAAACTTCAATGTCTCTGGTTCTATTTTGTTTCTCTGGTTGTATTTTGCTAGCTTACCTCAGAAGCGTCTCGGCTGTGACTGATCTGAATTCCCCGGTAGCTGATCTGGCCTCGGTGCCTTTGCTCCTGAGTCCTCATAGGAAACTTTTTAACATTTCATATAGTAGAGGCTGCGTGATGTTGTACTACTTGAACTTGACCTTATCTGAGAAGCACTTTATCTGCCCTTCCATTCTAAATGAAAGTTTTGCTGGATAGATTATTCTTGGTTGTAGTCCCTTGCTTTTCATAATTTGAAATATCTCTCTCCAGCCCCTTCTTCTTGGAAGGTCTCTTTTGAGAAATCCGCTGACAGTCTTATGGGGATTCCTTTGTAGGTAACTGTCTCTTTTTCTCTTGCTGCATGTAAGATTCTTTCCTTATTCTTGACCTTGGGTAATGTAATTATGATGTGCCTTGGTGTGTTCCTCTTTGGGTCCCGCTTCTTTGGGGTTCTCTGAGCTTCTTGGATTTCCAGGAAGCCTATTTCCTTTG